>JBBPBX010030783.1:18386-34954 GCA_038048925.1 Garcialebias charrua
AAATATTGCTTTCCTACCTCACGGTCTTTCTCTGTTATCGAGGTGATGTGTGGAACGTTAACCCCCATGGTAATCGAGAGACTAATGTATAAAATTATCATAGGCAAAGTAGTGAAAGTGTCTTCTGAGCACAGGGGGTTAGAGGTTAGACAGAAAAGAAACCCTAAAACAAACAGACATTTGCAAACATGAAAAGAAGTCAAACAGGGATGAAAAAGGGTATTAAAGAAACTAAATGTCACAGAAAATGGTTCCTCAAAAATGTACAAAGACTACATGAAGTGGCAGAAAAAGTGGCAGGGAAATTTATTGTGAATGACCAAAACGAAAAGCTCAATCAATTCAAGAGACTAGGCAGACACAAAAATGAACATCAACAGAAGATGTCAGGATATATTTATATAACCGTGAAACAAAAATAGGAACTGCAGAATGTCAGCACGTTGCATCTGCACGACTTCCACGCGTTCTGTGTCTATCTCGGTCTGGGAGTCAACCTTCTAGAAGGACGATTGGAGGATCTTTTACACACCTGTGTCCAGAGGCCTCTTGTTTCATAATCCCTCCATGCATTAAGTCCTATTTTCCTGCCTGGATAACAAGGTCATTTAACGGGTTTATAATGACATTTCTGCTCTGCAACCTGCACAGTGGGCTGTCTCTCTTTTTCATCCTTTCTTTGCATCATTCTCTCTGCTCAGACTTTTAGCTCATAGCCTCTCTCCTCTCCCACCTTCTCCTTGACTTGGGCCAATTTCCTTTCATCCTGCACCTTAGTATAAATGATGCTGACCCTGGGAAGGACTCTGAGGGATTCAGTCTCTAAACAGCCGTTACAGGCAAGATAAATGGCAAGGCAGCCAACACCCACCTGGGTACCATATTGTTTCTAACGCTTCAGGTTTGATTTATTTTTCCCTTGCAGACGTCCTTTTAGATGAGATGTATACACTTGATGTACCCGTTTTTGACTTTTTGTTCTAACTTTGAATACGAATAATTTTGACACTGTCTCTGTCACTACTTTTTAAACTAAACTATTAAGTTGAACTAAACTCTTAACTTTTAAACCTTCCACTGCAAATGAGCAATTCAATAGCGATTTTCCAAAAATGACAAAACAGGTTTCTTATACCAGTGAATGTGAACAAGTCATTGTAACTGACTAATAAAATTAATCACGCCTGGAGTTTACTGGCTATCATCTGCAAACAGCTCCAGATCTAAATACACAAACCTAAGATTAAACTAAAGGCAGTTTTATGTAATATGACTAAAACTTTACTGACATGCACATGAGGACATAGCTGTAGCATTCAGTTTCAAGATGGTATAAAAACAGGACAGTAATGGCTCTGGAAGTTTAGTTCAAAGGATGTGCCTAGGCGTATTAAAATAGTTTTCTTCTCAACCAACGTTTATTTAATTAATATTCCAAAGGACAGCATAAATGACAATAAATTATATGGTATTTTATTTCTAATTGCCATGCATTCATCTTCTGTATGTAATATTGTATATTGACTGAATAAAGGTTGAATGAATGAACCAATCAGGTGGACTCTGTCTGAGAATCTTTCACGATTTAGATGGAAAGTGGCTGAGATGTTAAAATGTTCACAGTATCACGATGATAAAATAAAAAAAGTGAAATATGTAATCATTTGTTCCTTGTAAGTCTCATAATTAGTCAACTTATATAGATATTTTCCTTGAATAGCACATCCCTAGTGTCAGCTCCTGCAAAATGCAAAGTTAGAAACTTATATGAACACTGCAAATGTATGCTGGTGAAGATTCTCAGTCGTCCAGGACATGATAAATCAAAAAGGCGTTCAATACAAGATCAACTGGACTTTATTTGTAACAGCAAATGTAGTTAATAACTTCTAGCTGAAGTTCTGAGATGCTTGCTGTGTTAACAGATGCACCTCTCAACCTTTTCCACCCACCTGAACCACCTTTTGGGCTTGAATGTCGATGACCAGGAGTCGGCTCTGTAGAGGCTGCGTCACGTAGATGTACTTGTCTCTCACGTTGACTGCTGAAGACCACACGCAGTGCTGAGGTGAAATCCCCTCGCCTTTAGGGCACATCTCCTCCTGAGAAAAGCCCAAGATAGAAAATAGGAGGATAGAAGAATGAAAATATAATAATAATAATAATAATAATAATGTCTTTGTCTGTCATCTGTGTATGTTTCCCATACACAGACGAAATTCGTCTCTGCATTTAACCCAACCACCACCAGGTGGTGCAGTGAGCAGCCAGAAAGCGCCCGGGGAGCTGGAGAATTAGGTGTGCACTCATAGACACCCCAAGGTGTGTAGTGGCCGGGGCGCGAACCCGCGTCCTTCGGGTCCCAAGTCAAAAGCCCTGCCACTAGACCATCTTGGCTCCGAGCATTGTAACGAGACAAAACGGTTAAAAATATTTAGTTGAGGTGATTAATCTATACAGAATATGCTTTTCCATCCAGAGTTTGCAAGTCGACTTACTATACCCTCAGTAATGAACAGATTCACAATTACTGTATGTCTCTAGTTCAAATAATATAACACCTCTGCTGGTGCTGCTGCACACTGCCTTTGCTGACAAGGCACTTAGCCACACACCTGCACTTGCACTTTGTACATGCACACCATACAATCCCCAATCCCTAAACCTGACCTCCAACATAATGAAAAAATCCCAACCTTAATGTAATTCTAACGTTAACCCCATAACCACCTTTTGACCTTCAAGCCCCCTCTTTAAACTTGTGGGCTTCAGTGTTTTATTGCACACAAAGCCTCCAGACTCTATAACTGTAGTGGACTTCACTAATACAGAAAAACATGGCCGCACACATAGATTGGTGAGGCAGAGAGGAGGTGGACACACTTGAAGCACAAAGTGAAGGAACTGCTGTTTATAGCAGGAACTGACTAACACGTGGCTTATTGAGTTGGTATTGATCTCTAATACAATTACACCCACTTGTAAAACCCCAATTCCCACAGGAACAAGAAACTTTTAGCATCTAAAGCGCCTTACTCTGGGAGATGGATGTTATCCACTGGATTAAACCCCCCGAGGCCTTTGCTATAGACTCTATTGTACGGTATTGTACTTAGCTGTTGACTAATGGACCCAGGTAATCCCATTACATTTAGTGAGGTGAGGAGTCGCACTGTGACATCAAGAGAGAGGTGGAGGGTGAGAATCTGCACCGAACTTCTTACCTGTACCATATAACAATGGAGATATTTGGTGAGGAATGTGAAGGTTGCCAGACCTGTGTTCAGCAAGGTGAACTTTAGTAGACACAGTTCCAAGATTTTTCCAAACATGTTTTCTCTGCATTATAATGCAACACTAAAATCCCAATGACAATGTTAAATTCAGTTTCAGTTCAATTCAATTAATATAGCATCAAGTCACAACAGTGACTTATATATCTTATATATCCATAACCTCCATTGGCTTCCTGTCACCTACATAATTCAATACAAAACTGCTCTCATTACACATCAATGCTTACACGGAACTTCACCTGACTATCTAAAGGACATTCTTGCACCATATTCATCCACCCGGTCTCTACGATCACAGAACAGTAATCTACTTCACATTCCACGAACCAAGTTAAGGACCATGGGAGACCGGGCATTCTGTGTGGCTGCCCCCCGCCTATGGAACTCCCTCCCTGACTACCTGAGAGCTCCACAGTCACTGGTTGACTTCAAAAACGGCTTAAAGACTTTTCTTTTTAAGCAAGCCTATTCTGCCTCCACATGATTTTATCTTTGATCTTGGTTGATATTATTATTGATTTTACTTGATTTTATCACTTGTTTTATTGTTGTAGCACTTTGAGATTTTTATTAATGAAAAGTGCGGTATAAATTGAATTTATTATTATTATTATTATTATTATTATTATATATCTAAGGGCACGGAACAGAAACATTCATATAAATAATTTAACACTTTTTATCTGAGCAGACTGCTTTGAATTTAACTCCATCACAGACTCTCATCTTGAGCAAGCACAAAGGCAACAGTGGAAAGGAAAAACTCCCTCAGCAGAACCAGGCTCAAGACAAGCGGCCATCTGCTTTAACCAGCTGGGTTTGAGAGGAACAGGAAGGAGGAACAGATACACAATGGCAGGTCGAGAATCACATGTTGAGATAGAAACAATTTAAAATGAAAATAAATCAATTGTAACAATTAATTTAAGGAAATTAGGTCAATTTGTGCTCCAGTAGTCTGACGGCTCACACATAGTCGGGCAGACCTCAGTCCGCTGAGGTCCATGCGTACCAGCTTAGACTCGAAGCGGACACCTGCAGGGCATGTCGGTGCAAAGCTAAATTTTTACAACCACATACGCATACTCTGTGTCACACAAACTGTCCGGCGATGGATTGTTTTGTATGCGACACCAATGTATTAAATTCCCCTTCTTCACCCATGGTCTGGTTTAATGGCCTTTTATTTTGTTTTGTTTTTCTCCAATAGGCAAGCGATCTCTTCCTCCTCATCCGTTGATGCCATGACTGAAATTGTGAGAAATTGTGGAATTTGTCACGAGCAAAGTAAAATCAGGTCCAGCGTGGCTGCGGGAGAGTCTGGAAATTTCCCAGGGGGCCGGTCTGATATGTGGGCTGCAGGACCAGCACTCCCTATTTTTTTTTAAATAACTTTTTATTCACAACATATAAACACAGAACACCACTGTCACTTGCTGCCAGCTCTCATTTTATAAATTTTTTTTTTTTGGCGACCTGTCAATCAGTAGGCGTGCCAGCAAATGACCAATCTGTGAACTCAATTTGTCCTGAAGGTAAACAGCCCTTGCCTGCGAAGCTGGGCAGCAGCTGGTCAAGGTGTACGTTTGAGTATGAAGTCTCAACCATCTGTGGACATTGCGTGTACTGTCCGCGTCGCTCACAGAACACCCAAGTCTGTGGGAACCTTAAACCTATAGCAGTATAACAAGCCGACCCTAACTAAAGGATTTATCAAAAAGGAACGTCTTAAGCCCATTCTTAAAACTGGACAATGTGTCAGCATCATGGACAGAAACTGGAAGTTGGTTCCACAAGAGAGGAGCCTGATAACTGAAAGATCTGCCTCCCATTCTGCTTTTGGAAACTCTAGGAACCACAAGTAAACCTGCAGTCTGAGAGCAAAGTGCTCTGTTGTAAAAAATATGGAACAATAAGAGCTCTAATATATGATGGAGCTAGGTTGTTGAGGGTTTTGTAGGTTAGAAGTAATAATTTGAATTATACAGTATTCTGAATTTGACAGGAAGCCAGTGGAGAGAAGCTAGAACTTGGTCTGGCAGCAGCATTTTTGGGTTAACTGAAGACTTTTTAAAGACCTACAGTATTTGGACACCCAGATAACAAACCATTGTAATAGTCCGGTCTAGATGTGACAAATGTATTAACCAGCTTTTCTGCATCATTTTTTAGATAAGATGTTTCTAATTTTAGTGATATTATGCAGGTGGAACAAGGCGGTTCTGGTTAATTTTTTTAATGTGGAGATAAAAGACATGCCCTGATCAAAAATAACACCAATATTTTTAACATTAGACCTGGAAGCCAGATTAATGCCATTACATTGGTGTGTTTTATCTCATGCAAAATTAGTTTAAAAAAAGTGGTCTATATCAGCAGTATCCTGAAACCTACTTTAAATGTTCTCTCTTTGTATTGAATGTGTTCCTCCATCACCCGCTTGTACTTACATAGGTTGCAACAATCCTCTCCGTCCTCTTCATGTGTCTGCGTATTTCACATTCACTGGGCTGGAGGACAGTGATGCCCTCGTCAGAAAAGGCATAGAACATGTTTCCCACACTCAACCCTTGGAGACGAGAGAAACGCCGTCACAGAAAGAACAAAAACAAACTGAAAACGGCACTAAATGCCACTCTCGTTTTATCCGACATTTGTGATGGACATTTCAATTTCAGTCCCTGCTGGAAGGGGCACACAGTGGCTCCAGTTAGCCAGCTCTCATGTTAGTGAGGATGGGCAGTGTGCAGCTGCCAGAAGCTTTGACAACGCCAACAAAGGGCCCTGTCAACGACATGTCCAAAACTCACTGTAACAAGTGGAATCAAATTCTGTTGGTACTTCCTGTCTTTCTGTCTGTCTGTTGTAAACAGATACATTGACTTCACTTAACGGATCACGTGACCAAAAATAAGCCTTTGTTTTGCACAAACTTTCAGAAAATTCATTCACAGACAATAACTGTGGGTGTGATTGATCTGTCAGGGTCTAAAGGCTTTAATCTAGCAATATAACATCATCCGACAGCCTCTCAGTGAGTGTTGCTCAGCAGCCTGAAACTTACTGTGAAGTAAAAATGATAAATATCCAAGCATGCACATAACACTAAAACATTCATGCATGCAGATTTAACAAGTGATGTCTTTTCTGTTTATTTGGTGTAGCTGTTCCTATAAGAGCCTCTAAACAGAAATAAATACTCCAAATGCTTTCACAGGTTTCTCTATTACTTTGGCTCATTTACCGCTGCCTTTAAATTTACAATGGTGGTAATTTATCAAAGAGATTACATTTCTATTTCCTTCCAAATTGCAGTGGATTTCCCGACGTGTTGTACTTTAGTAAAACTGTCGGTTTGAGAGAAATTTTTTTTTTACAACATAAAAGGATGCATTTGTTCTCCATCTAAACCACCAATTTGTTTTTATTGGTAGTCTGTAGTTTTTGATATGATTTAAAAATGAAATACTGCATTCCTCTGACTGTTTTTAATCTTGGTTATCTAAATAGACATTAAAAAAATGCACATTCATGGATGATTCTTGAGCAAAATAAGAGAAGGGAAGTACTCAATTTATTTTATTTTTTCTGGAAAAACTGGTTGTTTTACACAGCAACCATCTTGGAACAGTAAAAAATTCAGGTGATGACACTCGAGGTTACCGGTACAAAACACGCTGCCACAATTTAAAATTGTGATTGAAATTGAAACACTTTAAAATTTTTAAAATGCATTTTAGTCATTGTAATGTATTACCTTCTTCTCTCCAAAGAATATTTGCGACTGCAGAATCAGATGATGAGCAGTGGAGAAGAAAAAGTGGAGAAAAACATTAAACACTTTTAGTTAATAAATACTACATATCAGGGTTATTCAACTAAGTTTCCCAGTGGGCCGCAATTACAAGCCCAAAACCAGAAAAGTTGGCACGTTGTGCAAATCGCAAATAAAAACAGAATACAATGACTTGCAAATCTTTTTCAACCCATATTCAACTGAATAGAATGCAAAGACAATATATTTAATGTTCGAACGGAGAAACTTTATTTTGTTTTGCAAATAACCATTAACTTAGAATTCAATGGCAGCAACACATTGCAAAAAAGTTGGCACAGGGACATATTTACCACTGTGTTACATCGCCTTTCCTTTTAACAACACTCAGTAAACGTTTGGGAACTGAGGAGACCAATTTTTGAAGCTTTTCAGGTGGAATTCTTCCCCATTCTTGCTTGATGTACAGCTTAAGTTGTTCAACAGTCCGGGGTCTCCGTTGTCGTATTTTACGTTTCATAATGCGCCACACATTTTCAATGGGGGACAGGTCTGGACTGCAGGCAGGCCAGGGGAGGACCCGCACTCTTTTGCTACGAAGCCACGCTGTTGTAACACGTGCAGAATGTGGCTTGGCATTGTCTTGCTGAAATAAGCTGGGGCGTCCATGAAAAAGACGTCGCTTGGATGGCAGCATATGTTGCTCCAAAACCTGTATGTACCTTTCAGCATTAATGGTGCCTTCACAGATGTGTAAGTTACCCATGCCTTGGGCACTAATGCACCCCCATACCATCACAGATGCTGGCTTTTGAACTTTGCGCCTATAACAGTCCTGATGGTTCTTTTCCTCTTTGGTCCGTAAGACACGACGTCCACAGTTTCCAAAGACAATTTGAAATGTGGACTCATCAGACCACAGAACACTTTTCCACTTTGCATCAGTCCATCTCAGATGAGCTCGGGCCCAGCAAAGCCGGCGGCGTTTCTGGATCTTGTTGATGAATGGCTTTTGCTTTGCATAGTAGAGCTTTAACTTGCACTTACAGATGTAGCGACGAACTGTAGTTACTGACAGTGGTTTTCTGAAGTATTCCTGAGCCCATGTGGTGATATCTTTTACACACTGATGTCGGTTTTTGATGCAGTACCGCCTGAGGGATCGAAGGTCACGGGCATTCAATGTTGGTTTTCGGCCTTGCCCCTTACGTGTAGTGATTTCTCCAGATTCTCTGAACCTTTTGATGATATTACGGACCGTAGATGGTGAAATTCCTAAATTCCTTGCAATAGCTCGTTGAGAAAAGTTGTTCTTGAACTGTTCGACAATTTGCCCACGCATTTGTTCACAGAGTGGTGACCCTCGCCCCATCCTTCTATGTGGATGACTGAGCATGTCAAGGAAGCTGCTTTTATACCCAATCATGGCACCCACCTGTTCCCAATTTGCATGTTCACCTGTGGGATATTCCAAATAAGTGTTTGATGAGCATTCCTCAAATTTCTCTGTCTTCTTTGTCACTTGTGCCAGCTTTTTTGAAACATGTTGCAGGCATCAAATTCCAAATGAGCTAATAATTGCAAAAAATAACAAAGTTTACCAGTTCGAACGTTAAGTATGTGGTCTTTGCAGTGTGTTCAATTGAATATAGGTTGAAAAAGATTTGCAAGTCATTGTATTCTGTTTTTATTTGCGATTTCCACAACGTGCCAACTTTTCTGGTTTTGGGCTTGTACTAAAACAACAAAAACTTAGGGAACAGACATCCAGCAACTCGTCATTACATACATTTAGTTTATAATAAAAAGCCTAGTTATCATTTCAGTACAGTTATTGGCAGTTATTTTGCGTTGCATAGATTACATATAGCAGGAAAAACTTATAGAAATATTGGTCATTTCAGATTTTATTATGTTTCCCTCACTATTTATTCCAATTTAAAATTAGTTGTATTTTAAATTTGCTCATTGGTGAGGTGGACTGAGCTCATCTTTGATCCATATTTGGCCCACGAGCCACTAGTTGAATAACCCATCTTCAAGCTATAACTTCAGTAACTTCAAACTTTCTCCCCTGTTCCTGGCAATATTCTACATTTAAATCATCATCTGGAGGAACAACAAGGCATTTTGTTTTTGTTTTTAATCTTATAGATAATGCCCATTATCTCCGCGAAATGAGGCAATGTTCTGAATAAAATGTTGAATAAATAGCTGCATGATGAGATTTCACTGAGATCACTGCAGACAAGTGGAAAGTTTATGCAACAAACACTGAGCATGTACTCACTCTTCTGTTTTTAGATTTGTTAGAAATGTCCAACTAAATTAAAACCTTTACTAGCTTTCAGAAAATTATTCTGACTTGCATCTATCTTGTTTGCCTCAATTAATCGCAACCCAGATCGTAATGTCTTAGAATATGTTATTTTTGTTTGTTTTGTTTTTTTTACTTCCGTTACGTTTACTGAAAGCTTTTTGTCAGCTCCTGAGAATAATAATCATAAAACACACTAAGGGCCAGTGCTCGAGTTTTAAATGTTTTACACTCACTTTAAGCTGATAATAACTTGGAATTAATTATTTGTGAGCATAGTGCTGAAGAAGATTAGAGCCACGGTGCAAAAACTTGTTTTTTCCCTAATTTTGAGAAAAAAAAGTCTGAATTACCGATATGAATTCTGACATTTTTTCTCAGAATTAAGGAAGATAAAAATTGCACCGTGACCCTAATCCTGTTTGGTAGCATGGGAATAGCCATGTTTTATTTTTATTTTGTATCCTCCAGACCTTTTTTGGCTAGCCAAATATAAAACACAATTTGTTAATTTATTGTATCAGTGTTTTTTGTACTGTTAAAAAATAAAATTCTACAATATAAGACTTACGGGTCTTCTTGGCTGAATCTTCAACAAATAGAGAGGAGATGTCCTCGTCCACTCCAACCTCGTTCTTGGCAATGCAGGTGTAGGCTCCAGTGTCCTCGTACCGAACGCTAGCTATAAACAGCTCGCTACCATTAGCTGCAAGAGAGCAAACGGTGAGAAGAGACACAAATGATGTGCTCTGACAAACAATTTTAACATTTTGTTGATCAGCTTTTAGACTGAAGTTGAGCTCAGAGCAGCTGAAAAATATCAAAAACCAAATAATCCCCAAAGATCTCAAGCAGATAAATACATAAAGATATAGAACTGCGCACAACTATTAAACGTTTAATAAATACTAACTGGTTCCTAAAGGTAAGAACTATAACATATGAGACATGGGTTCAAGAGCAAGCAGACAGGATGAGTTTTGTTAAATTTCAACAAACTCTTTTTAATTTTTAGGTTCAGATTATTAGATGTGTAAAGTGTGTACCGTACTTGTTGAAAACCTTATTTACAAAACATGCTGCTTCTTTTGTTCTATATATTTACATTGAACACTATAAAATAAATGCAAAAAAACTTTTTTAAATGTCTTCTTTAAAAGAACAACAAATTAGAATCTACATCTGCACCAATGCTCCTGTGTTGGTTTGTGTCTCGTTCATGTCCTCTAACCAACATGGCTGCCCGTCCCAAGCTCTGCTGGAGGTTTATTTCTGTTAAAACTGAGTTGTTTCTTTCCACTGTCACCAAACTGCTGCTCAAAATGGAGTTAGGTTTCAGCCCAATCTGCTGGCTTCCTTAGAAAACTTTTACTAAATGACTTAATTTTACTCATTGATGTAAGAGAATGCTTTTCTGCAGTGACCTGAGATGAAATTGATTGAGATTTGCTGCTATATCATTAAAACAGAATACAAATTTCTGTCACAAATCTTCTTTAATACTTGGTGTGTTTGAGTTGCCGAACAACAATTCTAAATAAAGTCATCTAAAATATACAAAAGAGCAAAATAAATCAATTTTCAAACTACAGTTTTTATCCCCACCCCATGCGCCACAAGACAGCATTGTTCTTGTTGCAGGTGATGTTGATCATATTTAAGAGAAGAAAAGAGATCATCAAAGGAGAGCTCTGTGATGTTCACAGCATCCCTCAGTGATGGCCGACACAGCAGCACTCTGATCCGTCCTGTAGCTCGACATGAATCACAGGAGCCACAGCGGAGCTCTCTCCAGTCAGGCTGTCTAAACAACATTAAAGACACCTTTAGTTCAGCTCCTTTTCCAGGAAACAAACCATAGCAACAATGAACCCTTGTAGCATCAAACACTCACCCTGTAATTTTTAAAACTTTAATATTTAAGTAGAAATACATATTTCAAACTGTTTCATAACACATTTAAAAAAAGAAAGAAAATTAAATGTACACTCTGGTTTTACATTGATTACCTACACCTTTGTGACCTCTGATCCTTGTAGCCTCTGTTCTACCAGCCTCCCTATCATTCACACACATGTACTCTGTGCGACGGCTGGCTTTCATTCCTCTTCTTTCAAGTGCATACCTCCACCTTTGTTTTTTTTCCACTCATTCAACCATTAATAATAAAGGTTAGTCTCATTGAGCCATGAGGACTCCTTTACATGAGACACCTGTTCCAGACAGAACATATAAAGTACAGACAACAGTAATAATAAACAATAATAACAATAAACTACAGTAAACATGCAGTTAAAATAAAAGGAGAGTTCTCTTCCACATGTTCTCACCACAGATCACAATGTCATCTGCAAACACATTAACTATTTAGTTACTAATTAACATGTTAATTACAAAGTACTTCCAAAATTATTATTGTTATTATTATGTTTGGATTGTTTAACATGAAATAAAACATCACTTAATTAATTTCTAATTAAATCAGTATTTATACTGTATCTAAATTTTTATTTGTAGCTCTTTGTAAAGAAAATCCCTTTTAGTTTAAATCAACTAAATATACCACACCTACTGGCTTTGTTCCAGTCCTTAAATAATCTGCTTTGGTTCATTCTGAGAATGGTAGAAAAAAAGGTTGGATGCAGTACAAAGATGATCAGAAGTGACAATGTAATAAAATAATTTAGATTATGATTACGTGTGTAGGTGATGCAACTAAATGGTCACATATTGTGACTGTAATCCTTTGATGCTGCCATTACCGTAGATGCCGTCTCAGCTCATTTTGATGTAATGACCATCTCAGTTTTCATTCAGTTACAAAATGCCCATTAAAGTAATCATTTGTTTGTGGTTGGCAGGGTAATTTACACCGTCTAGTCAAAGAAAATGACTCCGCCTCAGCAAATAGGAGCGTATAAATGAAGTTAAACAGTTACTTCTGTAGTTTAGCTAACAACATGTTGAGTAACCCAAACTAAAACAAGTGTTGGAACAATGTTTGGGAGATACACTTCTCTGTCTGAGAAGGGTCAAAATATTAGTCTGAATCTAATAAACAGAAGAGAATTTCTGAAACAATTAAAATTTAGTTCCAAATAGTTCAATGCAAACCAGCAAACAAAGTGATGAACGATCATCTTTAAAATATGTGGTTGAAAAATTTAATCATGCCTCATTATGAAAGAGTGGTTCAGGGGAGTGTGAAACATTTTCATTTCAAATCATTTATTTTGGCACCCTCAGAGTTCAGACCTTAACCTTGTTGGGAAAACTTGCTACGTTTTTCATTATTGTAAGATTATGGTAAATAATTCATGTGTTTGCAGATGGAACCAAATAATGAATATTTGCCTGAGCTTATTTGAAATGTGTCATGATGAACACCAGCTGTAAACCAAACATTAAGACATCCTGATGCATGCTCAATCTTTAAGACATTAAGACATAAAACGGTGTGATCTAATTTTAAAAAAATTGAGTTTACTTTCATCTGCAATGTAAAACTTTAAAAACAGTTGTCAAATGTATCTCCATTTTCAGCACTTTGGACAGCTCCTGAACACATCATAGTCTCAGGTTTACAAATATATATTTTTTCATTTTATGTAAGAATGAGGCAGTAAACTTTCCTTCAAATAGACAATGTAAAAATAAAACAATTGTTTTCATTGAGTTCCTTCACACCAGCGAGACCATAGACCATGTTGTATAACTTTCATCTTCATCTCCTTCTTTCGGCTTTTCCCTCTTCGGGGGTCACCACAGCGGGTCATCCTCCTCCACCTCACTCTGTCCTCTGCATCCTCTGTCCTCACTCCAACTACTGTACCTTCATGTCCTCTCTAACTGCATCCATAGATCTCCTCTTTGTCTTTTTCCTGGCAGCTACATTTCTTTCTACCAATATACCCACTGTCCCTCCTCTGGACATGTCCAAACCATCTCAGTCTGGCCTCCCTAACTTTATCTCCCAGTTGTTCAACATGTGCTGTACCTCTGATGATCTCATTCCTGATCTTATCCATCCTTGTCACTCCTAAGGAGAACCTCAGCATCTTCATTTCTGCCACTTCCAGTTCTTTCTCCTGTCTTTTTGTCAATGCCACTGTCTCCAGACCATACAACATAGCTGGTCTCACCACTGTTTTGTAAACTTTTCCTTTGACCTTTGCTGACACTCTTTTGTCACAAATCACTCCTGAAACTTTTCTCCATCCACTTCATCCTGCCTGGACTCTCTTTTTCAAGTATTTACCACATTCCCCATTTTCCTGGACAGTGGACCCCAAGTCCTTGAAGTCCTGCAACTTTATTGACCACTGCTTCTTGTAGCCTGTAGGGTCTGAGATGGTGTAGAGGCAGGGCAGCCGGCTCAGGACTGGAAAGTCCCAGGTTCGATCCCCGGTCACTGCATACCTCGTTGTGTCCCTGGACAAGACACTTAACCCCGAGTTGCTCCCGGTAGGACTGGCTGGTGCCTTGCATGGCAGTCTACCGCTACCGGTGTATGAATGTGTGTATGAATGGGTGGATGGCTGGTACTGTGAAGAGATTTGGGGCCCCTCATAGGGGGCTGGAAAGCGCTATATAAGTAAGCTCCATTTACCATAGCCTCACTATTCCACTGACCTCCCTTTCATTCACACACATGTACTCTGTCTTACTACAGCTGACTTTCATTACTCTTCTTTCAAGTGAATACCTCCACCTCTCCAAGTTCTCTTCCACATGTTCCCTGTTCTCACCACAGATCACAATGTCATCTGCAAACATCATAGTCCATGGGGATTCCTGCCTGACCTCATCTGTTAGTCGGTCCATCACCAGAGCAAACAAGAAGGGGCTCAGAGCCGATCCTTGATGCAATCCCACCTCCACCTTGAAGCTATCTGTCACTCCTACAGCACATCTCACCACTGTCCTGCTGTCTTCATACATGTCCTGTACCAGTCTAACATACTTTTCTGCCACTCCAGATTTCCTCATGCAATACCACACCTCCTCTCTTGGCACTCTGTCATATGGTTTTTCTAAATCCACAAAGACACAATGGAGTTCTTTCTGACCCTCTCTGTACTTCTCTATCAACATCCTCAAAGCAAAAATGGCCTCTGTGATGCTCTTTCTTGGCATGAAACCATACTGCTGCTCACAAATAGTCACCTCCCATATATGTCTTGCTTCCACAACTCTCGCTCAGGCTTTTATCATGTGGCTCATCAACTTACTTCCCCTGTAGTTGCTACAACTCTGTACATCACCCTTGTTCTTAAAAATGGGCACCAGTGCACTTCTTCTCCATTCCTCAGGCATTTTCTCACCCTAAAATATTCCATTAAATATTTGAGTCAAAAACTTCACTGCCATCTCTCCAAGACATTTCCAAACCTCCACTGGTATGTCATCATCCTACTGTCTTTCCCTTCATTCTTTACAGAGCTTTTCAGAATTCCCCCTCACTTATCTTTCCCACCTCCTGGTCTACAGATTCTATGACCTAAACTCTTTCATTCTCTTCATTCATTAGCTCCTCAAAGTAATCCTTCCATCTTCCCGTCACACTCTCCTCACTTGTCAGAATATTACTATTCTTATCTTTAATAAGCCTAACCTGCTGCACATCCTTTCCAGCCTGATCTCTCTGTCTTGCCAATTGGTACAAGTCCTTCTCACCCTATTAAGTGTCCAGTCTCCCATACAACTCATCGTACGTCCTCTGCTTTGCCTTAGCTACTTCCCTTTTTGCTCTACGTCCCATCTCCTTATATTCCTGTCTCCTCTTTTCAGTCCTCTCACTGTCATATTTCTTCTTGGCAAACCTCTTTCTTTGAACGGCGTCCTGCACTTCACTATTCCACCACCAGGTTTACTTATCCATTCAGTCCAGATGACACACCAAGTACCTTCCTACCTGTCTCTAATTGATGGTACTGTAGTAGCCCACTCATTTGCAAGCTCTTTCTTTGAATGGCGTCCTCCAATTCACTATTCTACCACCAGGTTTCCTTATCATCTATTCTCTGTCCAGACAACACACCAAGCACCTTCCTACCTGTCTCTAATTGATGGTACTGTAGTAGCCCACTCATTTGCAAGCTCTTTCTTTGAATGTGTCCTGCACTTCACTATTCCACCACCAGGTTTCCTTATCATACATTCTCTGTCCAGACAACACACCAAGTACCTTCCTACTTGTCTCTCTAATTACTCTTACTGTAGTAACCCAGTCATTTGGAAGCTCTTTCTTACCACCCAGAGCATCTCACTTTGACTGGCAATATACAGTATTCTATTAACCAACGACGTGAACACCGCCTGAAAATATTTTCATAATAGTTTCATTTATTTTGTGAAAAAACACGCTCCTACCCGCCAGTTCAGGATAAAGGGACGTGACAGCCCCTGGTTTACTCCTGAACTAGCTGACCTCCTGCACAAGAGAGACCATCTTTGGGCCGCAGCGAGAAAATCTGGCTTAGACACTGATTGGTGGAATTTTCGGCAGCTGAGGAATAAATGCACAACTGGCATCAAAGCTGCAAAACGTAACTATTTCTTATCTCAGACATCCAAAAATCTAAATGACCCTAAATGAACCCAATGTGTTCTCTCTTTGACTGCATCTCTGAAATCAAACATTGGCTAAACAGGAACTTCCTGTTTTTAAGTGACAATAAAACAGAATGGATTTTATTTGGTAACAAAGATGCAACTGGCCTGGGAAATTTGAATATTAACTTCAGTGACAGTGGACATCGGGGGCAGTTCCCTTGGATTGGCAGACTGGGGTGGTGGTTCCCCTATTCAAAAAGGGGGACCGTAGGGTGTGTTCCAACTATAGGGGGATCACACTCTTAAGCCTCCCTGGTAAGGTCTATTCAGGGGTTCTGGAGAGGAGGGTCCGTCGGATAGTCGAACCTCGGATTCAGGAGGAGCAGTGTGGTTTTCGTCCTGGTCGTGGAACACTAGACCAGCTCTACACCCTCAGCAGGGTCCTGGAGGGTGCGTGGGAGTTTGCCCAACCAGTTTACATGTGCTTTGTGGACTTGGAGAAGGCATTCGACCGCGTCCCTCGGGGGGTTCTGTGGGGGGTACTCCGGGAGTATGGGGTACCAGGCCCATTGATATGGGCTGTTAGGTCCCTGTACGACCGGTGTCAGAGCTTGGTCCGCATTGC
>JBBPBX010030784.1:0-15185 GCA_038048925.1 Garcialebias charrua
AACTTGACTTTTGGCCAAAAAAACAAAAGAAAACTCCAGATAAGGGATTAAGAAGGGGAAATTAATCCGTTTGTTTCACATGTAAAACAGTCCTGCATCGCTTTGCATCGCTTTGAATGAGAACATGCGGATTAGAGGCTGACATTTTTTCGGGAATCCCACGGGTCACGTGATTCCCATGGGATTCCTGTGGGATGGGAATCGAGTTAACTGTTATTCACGTGATTGGGACGGTACAGGATCGAAAGTTAACGGGAGCAGACGGGAGCGGGAGTCGTGACAAAAAAAAAACATGTCGCCATTTTGTAGTTCTCTTTCCCCCAGCTTGCACTGTAACGCAAGTTAAAAGAACTACATGACCCAGAAGGCAACGGTACTTCCGGCCACTGCTTTCGCCGGAATTCAAAGAGTAGCAGCAATGGAGGGAGTAAAGACGAGCGGAGAATCCGATGTGGTTAAAGTTGATTTGCAACGCAAAGTAAGAACTAACGATATTTCTATTAAGCTCACAGAATTGGCAGGAAAGTCGCAAATATTAACGAACTTTGCGAGAGTTGAGTGTGACGGTGTTAACACGCTGTATGCCGCTTGTAAGACGTGCTTAGTTTTAGTCAAGTACACCAGTGAGTCTATGTTGGGGTTTATTCAATTAACTGACCTCCAAATGAGCTAAAAACAGAGACTAAGGTGGTCCTCTGCAGGAAAATCTATAGAGATCACAGGCCATGTACTACGTTTTGTGCTCTTTAGTGATTTAATTTATTTTTTGTTTACATTAAGGCAAAATATGCCTCCCTCTACTGCCACAGATGAACTGTTTCTGTTGCTATATCTATTTAAATCAAACTGCAAAACACAAAGTAGCCTAATCTTAAAAACATTGTGGTGAAGATTAGATCAAATTAATTGTATTTCTTACGAGTAAATTAGGAAGAAAAGATGGGAGCGGTACAGGAGCGGGAGTCATTTTGAATGGGAGCGGGATGGGAGTGGGAGTCATTGCACCAGGAGTGGGACGGGACAGGAATTAATTTTTTACTCAAGCCTGGGAGTGGGACGGGACAGGATTATTTTCTGTGGGAGTGGGACGGGACAGGAGTAGAAATTCACTCCCGTGTCACCCTCTAATGCGGATGCTCGCTGGCTGCGCTGGGACAGGTGGGGGCGTGGGTTAGGGGCCAAAAACTCCGCCCCTTCTGTTCTCTGATTGGTCCGGTCAAAAATCTACCGGAGAAATCGTTGTCTAAGAGAGAAGTCCCAGACTGTGCAGTGAAGGGAAATGAGAATTGACCGGAGCTGTGCAGGAAGGCGAGGGCCAGGCTAATATAAATCTGACTGATTAAAAACATTGTTTACCTTATAAAATTAAGTCTCAAAAATCATGAAAAAACATGATTTTGCCTTGCCCTGGAACGCTGGGGGCGTGTCAGTGCGTGGGCGTGGTTTCAGCGCAGCTGCGCTCGTGTCCTGCCCCCTGAGCTGACTGTGTGGAGAGGCAGACAGCAGAGCCAGTAAACCTGCTCTGTTTTTATCTGAGTTCTGTCTGTAACAGCAGCTACTTTTTCCAAGAGTTACGCTGTTTTTGTAAATAGTTTTCTTGTGTGTTTTTAATCTGGAATGAATAAAAAAAAAAAGAGTTGTACCATGCAGGAATTGAACCCATGGGGTTTGGGACAGAAGGCAAGCGCTTTATCCATTGACCTATCCAGGCATTACAGATACTTAGTATAAAACCACGTGGTATCCACCTTATTCCTCGGGGTGTCACTGTAGAAGCGATAATGTGTCTTACTTCCGTTTGACCCCGGAAGTAGAATTTCTGCATTGGTTCCTCGTTGTTTTCTTGCTAATCTGTGCGCGACGTTGAAGTTCTGTTTTCTGTTATTTCGAGCTAATATTGTCACGAAGATGTCACGAAGATGTCCTTGTGGAGCTCTGGTACCTGTTGCGCTGTTCGTGGCTGTACTAATAATCAGACAAAGCTGGATTTGTAGCTGCAACTAGTGTGTGTTGAACATGCTCCGAAAACAAAAACCCGCATCCTTCTTTGTGGCTGGGCTACGAGAAACCACCTGAAAAAAGACTCCATATCCTCCAGAGGATCGAGAACACCAGGTATGATTTAAGAGACAGCTTTTAGTGTTATGATTTTATGTAGTCAGTGATTAAATGATACTAATATTTTCGTTCATAACTGGCAAATAAACACACGCACCTATATATGTATGCTGTGTGTGCGTTTATTTATACATATCTATCTATATATCTATATATATATATATAATATAGGTGTGTGTTTATATATATATATATATATATATATATATATATATATAATATAGGTGTGTGTGTGTGTGTTTCATAAATGAACCCTAATGTTTGTATAATGTACTTTTACTTTCAGATGGGCTTGATGAGAGTGTGGAGCTGTAAACACCACCAGTCACATGCAGCATGACTGTTGGAATGTGGATTGACATAATGTCAGAACAAACCAACGACCTTATTCTATGGTTGCCCCGTGAAACAATTAAAGCAACATGTTTTGCAGAAAGCTAAAAACTTGGACTCCAGAAGTGAATCATACATGCAAATAACACTGTGAAATATTTATTGGCTGTTTCTCCCTCTGGAATAATCATGTTTATTTCAGATGCTTATGGTGGTAAATGCAGTGACAGGTATATAACACAGAACTCTGGGTTTCTGGACTATCTGCGTGCTGGAGATGAGGTGATGGGTGATCGTGGTTTCACAGTGAGGGACCTGCTGCAAGAGTATGGTGTGTCAATTTAATCATTCCAGCATTCACACGCAAAGGATGCCAGCTTATTTCAAGTGAGAAGTGAGAAGACATTAAATGTAAACATTTTTCTCAAACATGTACAGTACTGGTGTACTTGCTGTAAACGTAACACAACTCTTAACATGTTTTTTAAAGGATGCAATGTTAACTATATTACATTAGAAAAGTATTTGCTAAAATGATTCATTTGTTATGTACAATAGTTGACTGTTAACCTTCTTACAAGGTTAGTGTTTTTGTGTGCACTATATCAGTTAATTTTGGATTAAACTACTGTTTCTATCTAAATGTCACTTTTGTCATTATCAAGTTTTTAAAGATCGTTTCCTGTCTATTTCATTATTTGTTTTCATTTACTGTATTTTATTAAAAGTTCTCAAGGTGCTTCATTTGTGAATCAGTAAAGTCTTTGTCAAAAGAAATGTCAAGCTCCAGGTGCTCAGTTGGTGTCCAGATAACCATCTTGCAGCTCAAAAGTCCAAAGCAACATCATTGTTAGCTGGACCTGGTGATGTGGATTTTTAGTGCTAAGACTGGGCTTTATGTTTGCCTTAAGGTAAATAAAGTGTCCCACCTCTCAACTAAAATATATGTATATCAGTATTACACCTGAAGCACACATATTATGTGTTATGATTTATGTTCACTTAATTCCACCATATAATGTGAAAATATATTCAAGATGGAACCTTTATTTACGGGTTTTATTTCCAATAGGGAAGAGTTTTTCAGTTACACGCCTGCATAATACAACAGACACAACACTGGATGATTGACATACAGAGCTGGTAGTTGATTGGCTGAGAGGCGGATCACTCACAGAGTAGAAAAGTTCTAGGGCGGTTCCAAGGCGGTTCGATTCCAGGATTGGTCCCACGAGGCGATGACGTCATCTAGAGGTATAAAACCGTGGTCCGCCTTCGAAGATGTGTGTGTGTTGGACTTGTGCTCGGTGAGAGGTCTGTTGGTCGCTGTAAGGTTTATTCTTATAATGTACAATAAACCTGCCTAAAACTTGCACATTCGTTTCAGAGCTTTCCTTCAACTTTTGAACCGCAACAATTTGGTGACCCCGTCGTTGAGAAGTGTGAGGTTTCGCCTGAAACGGAAGCCGATTGGGGGCTTCCCCCACGAGTGGCGGAGCAAGCTGCAGCCAAGTGGCGCCTTCTTCATTCAGGTGAGCAGATCTTCCGTTTATAACTAAATGTCTGCTATTGAAAACGCTAAATTTACCTTGGCTGTATGTCTGTTCTGTTTTCGGGTGGGCAAAATTACACCGTAGTGTAGCTACGGTCATTTGGGTTAGCGTTAACAGTTAAATAACGTGAACCACTGTTGGTATTTCATTTGAATGTGCATTTTTTTTGCTGTTTTCGTACATATAAGTAAAGTATAAAGCACATAGAAGTCCACACACACAAAGGGTGAGAGTATGAGTGCCTAAGTTTGCGTTTTTTTCCCCTCTATGAGCTCCGGCCTATTGGCTGGGAGACATTTTTTTTTATTTGTTTATTTTATGGGCTCCGGGAGCTGTGGGGCTGAGGTCAGATGTGAACTCCGGGATTTATTCGCCGTAGAGTCACACTGGCTTTCATCCAGCACACGGCTTGCCGTACAGAGTGGTCTGGCCGCTCCGGGTTCACAAGAGTTGCCGTGAATGTGATTTAGTTCTCATCCGGGACCTGTGATCGCTGTTAGAGTCAAATCTTTTCTTCCCCTTCCCAGTTGAAGTTGATTGCCGTATTTTCCGGTGTATAGGTCGCAAACTTTTTATTTTTTTTCATTTATTATTTTTTTTACTTTCTTTTGTTTATTCATTTTTTTCCTTTATTTATTTTCTGTTTCACTTAGAGGCTTGTGACCTGTACTCCGGAAAGTGCTGTAAACACGCAAACTAAGGCAACAGGGAAAGATTTTTTATTTTATATATTGTTTCAGTGGGTGTATTTGCCGGCAGTAGGTCAAATTGTGAAGTCTAATAGTGACTACCACTGCTGTGCTCTGGGGTGGCATTTTTATTGGGTGTTTTAGGAGGGTGATTTAAAACAGGCAGTTTCTTGGTTGGCTACTGCAGCTGTCCATGGTCCTGGCTGGAGGTTTGCTCACTTCACCCTTGTAAAACACGTGTACTGTATAACATTATAATGTCTGACATACCTATACAAACTTGGAAAAATTGTGCCCCTGGCACATTAGGATCTGTATTACATGAGTTGTGGGTTTCATGGAGTCGGAAGGTAGCTGTCAAGAATGTTCTTGATGAGAAAAGACGTTTAGTTTCTTGGGTGAATAACATGTGTCGGTCAGGAATGTTTCCTGGTGTGGATGACTCGTCTCCATCTGCTGTTGGACTGAATAAGCTTCTTGTGCAATCAGAGAGAGCTTTGAGGTTGGCGTTGGATGAGAAGGAAAAATGCTCTGTTCTAGTGCGTAGAAAGAAATATAAGGACTGGCAGAAGGCGGACGCCTTTAATAGGGACTGCTTGTTGTTTGTGGATGAAATGTGCAAAATCCTAGGTAGGCAGAAACCTGCTCTGAGAAGTGCTCACAAAACAGTTTCACAGAAACAAGTTGTTGGCTTGCAATCAGATTTATGGCAGTCTGCAGATAAGACTATGGTGCCTGGTACTGCAGAACTCCCTATTAAAGCCGGTGCGGCCCTCGTAACAGGAACAGAGACATGCCTTGAAACTGAACAGCCTTGTGCTCCCCCTCCGCATCCTCTTTGCCCCGCTCCCCCTCCTCCTCCTCGTCCTCCCCCGTATGCACCTGTGGGATTAAATCCACACAACCAAATGCCATTGACGGAGCTATCATCCATAAATCTGGCTGAGCTCTCACTTGGTTCTGAACACACTAGATCCAGCTCAGACTTGCTTCTCGTTACAGGGGGTATTTTACAGACAAAATCAGCAGAAAATAGGAATGTGGTGCAAGACCATGTGCAAACATTGATGGGTGGTATTCACACCACTCCTGGCTCTGTGGGTGAACAAAGGGGAGGTGATGTGTTTCGTCCACCGTCCTCTGATGCTTCTTTCAGCGTGACATCTTTGGGGGCTTCATATGACTCCGTGCCACTGACCTGTCCTGGTCCAACTGCTTGTCCTGACCTCAGGCCTCCTGCCACAACTTTTGATAAGGTCACTGGCTGGCAGCGAGGAAATTCAGGTCGGTTAAATAGAATTGCTGATAATGTTCACACCTGCCTTGACGCAGCGCCTCCTGCTCAATTCATGTTACCTCTCGTTTCTTCCACCACAGCTGAGGGAGTCCGCAAACAGACTTACACGCCTTTTAGTTTGCAGGATACTGAGTTGATCCGTCAGCGTTTGCCTGATATCCAGAAAGGAGGTTCGGCTTGGATCCGCGCTTTTCTGGAGGCTTGCGCCGGAATTGTGCCATGTCTGGGTGATTGGAGGAGGGTTTTCACAGCATGCACGTCGTTTGGTAGTTTGACTGAAATAGAACAGGCTGCTGGGACTAAATTGGACCCAGACAGTGACACACTGCACGACCACGTTCAAATTTTATGGCCAATTATACGAGAGAAATATCCGACGTCTATGAAATCTTCAGACTTGTGTGAGATTCCTCCGGCTGTTACAGAACGGGGCACGACCTACTTATCTAGAGTAAAACTCTTGTGGGAAAATAGAACTGGAAATGATCCAACGATTGATCCTACGACTCAACTGTTGTTCAGAGGAGCTGTAGAGAGCTCTCTGTCTGATGATGTTAAGAAGAGCTTGGCGTCTGTTGTTGGCCTGACAAAGATGGATTATGATTTATGGGCAGCCCACATTGTTCATTTTATTGATCAATCTTTTGATAAGAGGGAGTCTGATGACAGGGAATTAAAATCCCTTGAAACTCAATTAGCTAAGGCCCAATTAAAAGACATACGTGACAAACTTAATTTCACAAAGGTGAATGCAATTCAGATGCCCCAGGTTCAGGGTCCTCCTACATCATCTGATAATTCATATCAACAGAGACCTCTGGGCCCATCCACATCCTGGCGCAGGGGTCGGAACAAACGTCTGAGGGGCAACCCTCGACCCACGGACAGGTGCCACCGGTGTGACGGGGTGGGACATTGGCATTTTCAATGTCCGACCAAACAGGATTTATCGAGACAGGAGGTGACGCCAGCTCGTTATCCACATGACGTATATCCACCACCACCAGATAATACTCCACATGGCCCTATGCCGGGAGCCAATAATCAGGCCCCAGGCCAATATCCTATCCAATAGGGGTGCCCTGGTCCGGCAGTAGGTGGCGTCTTGTATTTAGAGCCTTTGGTATCGTTAACCATTAACGGCCGAAATCACATGTGTATGGTTGATACAGGCGCCAGGTATTCGTCAGTTAACACGTCACTCCCACGATCAAAGAATACCGTACCTGTTGTTGGATTCTCGGGCAAGCCAGAGGAGTGGCCGCTATCTTGTTACGTACCATGCGTGTGGAATAATCTGCGCTTTGAACACTCCTTCCTGATTTCTGACACATGTCCAGTGAACTTGATTGGACGAGACATTCTGTGTGATCAGAACGTGACTTTGATGATGAGTCCTGACAACGTCCAGCTGAGTTTTCCTGATGGAACTGTTCAGTACTGTGCTACAGTGAAAAGCTCCATTCATCAGATGCTCCAGGTTGAAGGGACTTCTGCTGAGTCTGGTCCAGCCGAATTTCAAGCTGAAGTTTGGTGGGGAGCAGTTCCTGACTTTACAACTACGCTCTTGTACGACACACTGCAGAGCTGGAACGCCTGGATTAATGTCATAAGATCTTATGACACGCTTCCTGATGTGGCACATTGCACGCTGAACTATGACCTTTGTGGTGATGGGGACTACGATGTGCTCTGGACAGGACTGCTTGAACATTGTCAAGAGACTGGTGAATTTCCAGTGGCTGAAATCATGGACATTTATGTGGCCCCGGAGGGAGTGGTGGCAGGTGTGAAGTTGCCTGCAACGTTACTGCAACTGTATATGCTTGGCGATGTATCAGCTCCACATGTGTCATTGATGGTTGTATCTGGTGCCGATGCGAAGAATTTAGGTCCTGTGATGAGACGCTGTCTGGCTGTAAGGGAATGGGTGCCTACACAAAATCCACACTTACACTATTCTCCAGAAACTGATACTTACAGGATCACACACAGATCATTCACATTATTGTTACCTGAGAAACATTCTCTGCCTAGATCACATGGCGGAGAAAACACAGACCATGTTGATACGGACAAACTGTTAGCCAGTTTGCCTGATACACTTTGGGCCAGGAGTTCTACAGATGTGGGCCTGCTGAGTGTCAACCCTGTATCGATCGTCCTGAAGCCAGGCACGATTCCAATCTATAAACATCAATATCGACTCCGACAGGAGCAGATTGACGGTATAGAGCAAACTATTAAGGGTTTGCTGGAAGCTGGTGTGTTGCAGCCTACTGTTTCGAGCTGGAACACACCTCTACACCCGGTACCAAAAGCTGATAAATCTCATTACCGTTTAGTTCATGATTTGAGGCCTATAAATAAGGTTGTTGTTCCATCTAATTATGGTACTCCAAATCCTTATGTTATGATGAATGCTATTCAGCCTGAACACAAGTTTTTTACTTGTATTGACCTGGCGAACGCGTTCTTTTGTGTGCCTCTGGACGCTGGATCAAGGGATCTGTTTGCATTTACCTTTAAGGGGAAACAATTCACGTACAGTAGATTACCTCAGGATTTCGTGGATTCGCCCTCTTTGTTCAATCATGTATTAAAGCAAGTCCTTACTGATTTGCCTTTGCCACCAGGAGTGGTTTTAATCCAATACGTCGATGATATTCTGATAGCAGCTCCGACTTCAGAAGCTATTATGCTGGCATCTGAAGCTGTGCTTCGACATCTAGCCCAGTGTGGTTTTAAAGTGTCAAAACACAAATTACAGGTGGGTCGTTCAAAAGTTCAGTTTTTGGGTAGGCTCATCTCTGGCTCTGGCCTGCAACTGACACCATCTCAGAAAAGCTCCATTTTAAATCATTCTAAACCAGCAAATGTTAGGATGATGTTAAAAATTTTGGGGCTGATCAATTACAGTAAGAACTTTATTCCTGGTTTCAGCCGTAAGATGACTCCTTTGAGAAGCCTCATTTCGGCTGTGGGATATAAAAATTTTGTGTCCCCACTGCAGTGGACGGAGGAAGCTGACAGGGCATTTGTGGAGATTGAACTAGCTTTGTTTGATGCGTGCTCTCTGCAGTGTCCAGATTACTCCTTGCCATTTCACTTGGTTGTGGATGAAAAAGACGGCTTTGTGAATGCCGTCTTGTTTCAAAGAGGGAAGCTGACTGAGAGACTACACGTTTTGATGTATGAAAGTGCACAATAAGATCAAATTCTGACCCTTCTCAATGTATTGTACAGCAGGTACGAGACGACTTGGCTGAGCTGAGCGCGTCTGAGGGGCTGGGCGCATCTTAAGGACTGGGTGTGTCTGAGGAGCTGGGAGTTACATCTGTACAGAGTGACACTGCATCTCGACCAGTTCCAGGGCCTGATACAACTTGAGGAAAAACTCAAAACAGACTTAAAATAACATTACATAAAAAGGGGACGTTGTTTGTTGTACATAATTGTTACAGGAAGAATGAATTTCCTAGCGGTGAGGTCAAGTGTGGTAACCACTTTTGGAATTTTGATTACAGGGCTCACTCTGTGGGTTGCATCGACAGCTAAGACAGGCTCCCCTGAAGTTGTTCACGACAATGTCAACAGATCTTGTGATGAGGACCCTAACTTCTTGCTCAGAAGAGGGGAAGGTGGAACAGAGGTTGCAGATGTTCAGATTCAGGTACACCCAGACTCTGACATTAGCAGATCAAAGAGATTCGTGGTAGTTAATTTCCTGCAGTTTAATTTCACAGCCATTACAGGAACGCTTGTCAATCATACAGTTATATAAAATTTTTTACTGAGTGTCTCAAAGCAGGTTGTTGGATAATAATTGATCAACAAGATTCTGTTAAATCCACCTCTTGGGCAAGAATGTTTGGGGTATTTCATACAGTCTGGTGCTGACTTTTTATTCCTTATTACAGGTAAAATCGACTGGACTTCTGATGAAAATTGTGAATAATTTATATTTGAAAAGGGGAAATGCACTTTACAATCACTTGATTCCACAGCTGTGATGGGCAAGCAGAAAAAACTTACCATAACTGGGTTTACATTCCTCCCCTTTTTCAGCGGATTAATTAATGTTGAATGAATGTTTAATGTTGCAGTGTGAACAATGAAGGGAAGATCTATTTCCCTGCACCATTTTTTATCCTACAGGTAAAGGTGTGGAACATGCAGCAGAGCAGAACTAATCACATTAACTAACCAACTAATATTAAATGCCAAGGATTTCTCAATATTTGTTGAAACCTCTCAATTGTTGTTTACACCGTATGTTGAAGTTACATATGATTATTCTTACGCCTGTGAAGAATGAATGTGAGGATTGAAGGTTGTTGAGATGAATGAGTCAGACAGAATGTGAATGTCTCAGACAGATTAATGAGAATATATATGTTTGTGCCTTGTGAATGTGCAGTTCAATAGTTGTGCGTTCATAGATTTTTGTAAAAATTATAGGGTTTTCACTACTTTTCCATATATATAATTTAGTTTTATCAATTTTGATTCTTAGAGAATATAATTAGCTGCACCTTAGTTAAGGGGTATCAGAGCAGCCTAGCAGTGGATTCTACTGATAGGAAGTTGTTTGTGATAAACATTTTGGTACAGAGGATAATATATATATACAGTATATGGATGTGAATAAGATAATTGAGTTTAACAGGTTATGGAAGGATTTTTGTGTTTTCTGTTCTGATCAGTTTAATCATAGGTTTAGTGTTAATTTTCTGAATGTGGTCTTAGCCCTTATCGCAGACATCTCTGAATAAGAGCAGTTGAGCTTTTTCTCAGATATCAGACTAGTCAACAGAGTAGTGTAGGGTTTTTCCCCTTACAGGTGTCTATGATGATGAAGATGAGATGGCCTGACTTGGCTAAAGCATAGTTTATATTCTTTGCTAAGGTTAACACATACCAGAAATGCACACACTGGAGCAGAGTATATGCAATGTTTTGAAGTTGTTAAGAGTTGATAAATCAAATTTGGGGAAATTTAAGGGTTTTTGAGAAAGTATTGAATTTATAAGGTCGAATTAAAGTCCAGTTGTTTTTTATTGAACGCCTTTTTAAAGGTATTGAATTTAACTTCATTATTCCTGCATATACCCTGTTGAGGCGTGATATTTGATAGGAGGGACAGTCCGCTTCATTTTATTGTTTTGTTTTTATTTTTATTTGTTTTATGGTTTCATTTTTACATTTATTTTTGTTTGTTTTTGTTTATTCTTTATTACTTTTCCCGTTTGTTTTGTTTATTTCTTATTACATTTATTTGTTGTTTTGTTTGTTTTGTTTATTTCTTATTACATTTATTTGTTGTTTTGTTTGTTTTGTTTATTTCTTATTACATTTATTTGTTGTTTTGTTTGTTTTGTTTATTTCTTATTACATTTATTTGTTGTTTTATTTTATTCTTTGTTTTTGGTTGATTTCTTTGCTTTTTGTTACATTTATTTTTTAGATTGTTAGTTTTGTATTGCGTTTCCAGCATATAAGCTCTGACGGTTACCGTATATTTTCTTACGTAGTTTTGTTACCAATTAGTATTGATGCTTATTTTTATATAAGGGGTTTATATTCTGGGAGGGTAACTTAGATGTAATATTGCTGTGGGTGGGAATGTTAGTGATTTCCATTGTGTGTCCAGTTCTTAATTGCATACGCACATAGTACATATAGGGTTTTTGTTGACATGATGTTTGTCATGTCAAAAGGGGAATTAAAATATATGTATATCAGTATTACACCTGAAGCACACATATTATGTGTTATGATTTATGTTCACTTAATTCCACCATATAATGTGAAAATATATTCAAGATGGAACCTTTATTTACGGGTTTTATTTCCAATAGGGAAGAGTTTTTCAGTTACACGCCTGCATAATACAACAGACACAACACTGGATGATTGACATACAGAGCTGGTAGTTGATTGGCTGAGAGGCGGATCACTCACAGAGTAGAAAAGTTCTAGGGCGGTTCCAAGGCGGTTCGATTCCAGGATTGGTCCCACGAGGCGATGACGTCATCTAGAGGTATAAAACCGTGGTCCGCCTTCGAAGATGTGTGTGTGTTGGACTTGTGCTCGGTGAGAGGTCTGTTGGTCGCTGTAAGGTTTATTCTTATAATGTACAATAAACCTGCCTAAAACTTGCACATTCGTTTCAGAGCTTTCCTTCAACTTTTGAACCGTAACACAACATAACAGGACCAACCTTGTTAATGTGAAGATACTAATAAGCTTCAGAGCTTTTCAGATTGCTCATCGCTTCGCCATCTGAAGCAACTGTCAAAGTAGCTAAGTATGCTAGTAGCTAAGTATGCTAGTAGCTAAACATGCTAGTGTACGTTATTTTCGGCCACTTCTTCAAGTCGTCCTCCCACCCCTCAACAGCTGTAGGTAGCGGTAAAACAATATCTCCACATTTGAGTTGTGATAGTTTGTGTTCCCACATATTTTATGACCTAAAACCTCTGACGAAAACCGGTTAGCGCGTTGCTAGCGTGTAACAAAAGTGCCGGTTCTGACTTTCAGCGGAAGTCGTTCACATAATTTGCGCAAGGCATCATGGGGGCTACGAATAAGGTGGATAAAAACACGTTATGATTTGTACGGGTGCCCTGACCATTGCGACATCCAGGGAAGATGCACGAACGAGGCATAATTGATTAGCTAGCTAACAATGAACAAAATATCTATGCTATTGCTATCTGATGCTATCTGCGATTCGCGAGTGAACGGCTCCACCGAGGTGAATTTATACGGCTGGAGCTGCAGGGGGTGGGGCTATACTTAAGAAGACCGTGTGACGAAACGCGGTCACATTTAAAGTGAGACTAAACCCAGATTGAGACGGTAACTCCTCCTTCCAAAATCTCCCTGAAAAGGGGCGTGTCGAGAGACAAGGAAGGGTGGAGGTAGAGTTGTGCTTTTGTTCACGCCTCCACCTGCAACAACCTAAAACAAATTAAACCTCTAGCCAACAACATACACCAAGCAACAACAAAGAATAAACATGTAGATGTATTTATCTATTCCACCCATTCCATCCAAAACCAAAGGCCTAAAAAAATGAAAATGAAAAGAAAAATAAAACCGCTTGTCAGGAGTGAAATGCAGCACTTCCATATAAGGTATGCACTTCTCATCTCTGCAGGGGATTGGCTCTGCTTGAACCACCTGTGTGACATCACACATGAGCAGACATGTCACACATGAGCGTTTGCACAAATAAGAAAATTAAGGTGTAATCCACCAGTTCAACCCATAGAACTACCGTAAACACATTTTTAGACCAAATATTGCCAAATATTGCCAATTTACACAGATATGCACAATTATGTGAGAATAAACACAGCCATAGTGCTAGATAACATTTTAAACACATTCTAGGGAGTTTATCAGCTAAAAAAAGTTAATTTTGGGTTTAGTCGCACTTTAAAACACGCCTAAAAAATCCTGAAACAGAAATATCTTCATACACAGTTTGCTCTATAACTCCAAAATTAATTGAGCTACAATTTTGAGACTTTTTACTCATTTACAAGATTACAATTATGACATTTATAATGTTTATTGAAGAAAATGTTGAAATTCACTTTACACGGTCTTTAAGAACCAGCAGTGTTGACAGCTATTCAATACAAAACTGTACATGCAATACAATTCTGAATAAACAAGTTCATAAGTACTGAAGATTACCGTAATTTTCAAACTACAAGCCGCTACTTTTTTCAACATGATTTGATTTTGACAGGCTAACAAGCTTCATTCCGTCAAAACACTTAGCTCCATCAAACCCGGGCACTCACATCTGCCCAATACATGTCTCTCTTGGGGGGTGGGTCCTCGGGACTCAATGAGACTACCTGTATAAATAAAAAGTAAAATAAATAAATTATTGAAGATGTCAAAGCAGACCAATGAAACTTGGTTTACTTGTCCACTGGGTTGGGGTGGGGGGGGAGTTATCTCCCCCTTCCTGTTCTCTCCTCCCCTCCCCATTGTGCCTGCAGGGAGGGGGGAAATAAAGTTTGCCCCCTTCCCCCCCTTCCATGCAGAATTTTCTCCTCTTGTTGGGGTACAAAATATTTGTAGCCACTCGAAATAAGTTTGAACTGTAAATCAAATCAAATTGCAAATTTGCCTCGAGATGAAAGTGATGTTGTGAGCAACAACAAAAGAGAGACTGAGCTGAGGACATGTGTGATAAAAATTTTCTGAGGCTGTTCTGACACTGAGGAAAACAACTTTAGTGGTTTTAATGCACATGGACCAACCACAGCCTGCAGATCTCTCACCTTCAGTGTAGGTGACATATTCAACTTAATGCTTCATTTAAAGACCTCCTGGAACCAGACAGTTGTGCATAAACGCAGAAGATCAGCTGTTTCTGAAATATTTAGACCAGTCCATCTGGCATCAACCACACCATGTTCAAAGTCAATAAATTGTCTTCTTCATTCTGATGACGCAGAAGCCTAAATGCACCAAGTTGCTGCCATGGGACTGGCTGATCTGTTGGGGTTAAAGTTATTGAACAGATGTACCTATTACATGGGCCACTGAGTGTGTGTATTATATGTGTGTGCATTCATCTATTTGTTACTGCCTATCCGTGGTTCGGTGATAGATAGGTAACAACAGGTTCAGGAGAGAAATCCAGATATCTTCCTCCTTAAACAAACATTCAAGCTCCTGGACCCTGGTGGACCCTGGGGTGTTCTTGGTTCGGAGAGGAACCCAGTGAGTTCTAGGCGTGCGCTTGGGTCTTTTTGCTTTGGGATTTGGCTGAAAAACTTCTAATGAAGTCATCTAGGAGTCATCTCAGGCAGATGCCTGAACACATTAACTGACTTCTTTTTGTTGTGAAGGAGCAACAGCTCTGAGTTCCTCCTGGATGATGGAACTCCTGACACCTTCACTAAGACCGAGCTTGACTATGATGCAAATTAAACTCGTTTCAGCTGCTTGTATCCAAGATATGATTCTTCTGGTCATGAATCCTACATTTTGATTACCGGTGAAGGTTGAAAGGTAGGCAGCCCGGTAAATCAAAAGTGTTGCATTATGACTCAATCATTTCTTCACCACAAATGACCGAAGCAACACCCTTATTACTGAGGATGAGGCCTCGATTTTTTGATACATTCATGCTCCATCCTACTAATACTTGTAAACAAGACC
>JBBPBX010030784.1:17135-34954 GCA_038048925.1 Garcialebias charrua
ATAGATGGCCTCCCTTCACACCTTATAGCCATCCTCTCACTCCAATATGTATTTTTTTTTATTTTTTTTTTATTTTTTTTATTTTATTTTTTATTTTTTTATTTATTTATTTATTTATTTATTTATTTTTTTTTTTTAATAGAGAGAAAGAAAGAAAAGAGAAAGTGAGACAACAAAACAACAATTGTCCACAGAAAGAGCACAAGGCAAACACACCAAACCTCCGTCCACAATCCTGCAAAGCACATGACAGAACACAACAACGAAACATACAAGCATAAAAACTGATAATATTCATGACCTTGCAAAAGATTTCTATAAATACACATACCCATACCTACAAATATATATACAATATACATACATATATACTTATATTCATTTATATACCCATCTACATACATCTACTATACATCCCTGCATCCATTTGTGTGTGGTTGTGAGCATGCATAAGTGAATAAGGTTCCTCCAATAGAACATTTAGTAGCGACTGTGAAGCATCAGAGACCCGTCCCCCCAAAGCCCGAGACAGACGAAGGGGCGATCAAAGCCCAAGACCCCAGGAAGGACCCCGAGCCCAGAGTCCCCAGGACCACCCGAACAGGACGAGCCACTCGTCCACTCCCCAGATCCGACCAGTGGAAGAACCGGACGAACCCCACCAGGGACCACACACAATGACCCCCCGGGGCCAACAGCGACAATACACAGGCCCCCGCCGGAGCCCGCTGCACCGACGTAGCCCCAGGGCCGGTCACCGAGGCTCGGGCACCGGGGACGCCCATCCCTCAGGTCCAGACCCGACAGGACCAGAGGACCCGAGCCCCACCAGGCATCCACCAGGCCAAGCTGACAAACGCCCAAGCGCCCAGCCCCAGATAGTGAGGGCCCCAAGCACGCCCGCAGGCCGAGGAACACCCACCAGGGGGCCACGTGGCAGGAGCGCGACACTGGGTAGCCTCAGAAGTATCAGAGAGGGGGCAGTCCAAGTCCCAGCCTGACACTTAAACATTCATACACAGACACACTCATTCAGACCCACCCTCATCCTCACCCTCAGTCACAGAAAGACAAACAATAACGACACGACTTGAGGCTCAATGTGATTTATATGTATAAATAAAAGGTTGAATGATCTACAACTCTGTTTTGTCAAGGTAGCAATATCAACCCAGATGAACGGACTGGAAGAAAACAGATTCAGGGGTAAAACAAACGATGATTTATTTATAATGGCAATGTTATCCACAGGGAGGGGGAAGCACGGGTGGAGCGTGGAGGTGGAAGATCTCACTGGAGGTATCTTGATATCCAAACTTCCAAGTTCAGCACAGGAGGTCCACAGAGCAGCCAGGAGTCCAAGACGTTTGGCACAGATGGACCAGGGTCTGTAGTGTCACGAAGAAAAAATCACAAGGGTAAGAATAAGAACTACAAGGATTAACACCAAGAGGCTGGAAGCACTAGTACCATAAAGTAGGTATGCTTCAGCACTGAATGAAGCCAGCCAGCAGTCTTAAGTAGTCCTGGTGGTGATTAGTGGAGATGGCCGACAGCTGTGACTCCTCAACCTCAGGAAATCTGTAGGCAGCAAAACAGGAAAAACCCCACAGTACCCCCCCCTCAAGAATCGCCCCTTGGCGACCTAAGGCGCTTCTCAGGATGGGACCTGAAAAAAGAGGAGATGAGGCTGGGATCCAGAATGAAGGACCGAGGAATCCAAGACCTCTCCTCGGGACCATAGCCCTCCCAGTCAACCAAATACTGGAAACCCCGACCCCGGCGCCGAACGTCCAGGATACACCGGACAGTGAAGGCAGGGTGATTGTCAATGAGACGGGGGGGAGGAGGGAGGACAGCAGGAGGACATAAAGGACTCACAGAGACTGGCTTCACCTGGGAAACGTGGAAGGTGGGATGAATGCGCATGGAAGCAGGCAATTTCAGACGAACAGCAGACGGGTTAATAATCTTGACCACAGGAAACGGACCAATAAAACGAGGGGCAAGTTTTCTGGGAGTGTCCTTGAGCTTGATGTCACGGGTAGAGAGCCAGACCCTCTGACCCACGTGGTAAGCAGGAGCCACAGAACGATGGCGGTCTGCGTGTCTCTTGTTCTGGTCAGCAGTACGTAGCAGGGCCGCCTTAGCCTGACGCCAAACCCTACGGCAACGGCGGAAATGGTGCTGAACAGAAGGGACAGAGATCTCGGACTCCTGGCTAGGAAAAAGCGGGGGAGCATAACCCAGAGAGGCTTCGAAGGGAGACATTCCAGTGGCGGAGGATGTGTGAGTATTGTGAGCATACTCTACCCACACCAGAAGTTTGCTCCAAGAAGACGGGTTGTCCTCAATGACACATCGTAGGGCAGCCTCCAACTCCTGGTTACATCGTTCCGTTTGTCCATTAGATTGGGGATGATAACCAGATGACAGACTAGAAGAGGCCCCCAGGGTGTTGCAGAAAGCCTGCCAGACCTGAGAAGTGAATTGAGGGCCTCGGTCCGAAACCAGATCTGTGGGAATACCATGAATCCGAAAGACGTGCTGGGTCAGGAGGTGAGCAGTCTCCAAGGCAGAGGGAAGCTTGGCAAGGGGTACAAAATGAGCTGTCTTGGAAAACCTATCAACAACTGTTAAAATGACAGTGTTCCCTTCAGAAGGGGGCAGTCCAGTGATGAAATCCAGAGCTACATGGGACCATGGACGACTGGGTGTGGGCAAAGGCTGTAACAAACCTGCTGGAGGTTGGTTCCCACTCTTGTTGCGAGCACAGGTAGGGCAAGCAGCCACAAACTCCTTAATGTCTTGGTTGAGAGTGGGCCACCAGAAGTGTCTCTTGACAAGGGAAAGCATACGGTTAGTGCCTGGGTGACATGACAGTTTATTCGAATGGATCCAATCTAGTACCTTGGATCTGATAGTGGAGGGAACAAACCTTCTATCAGGAGGACCGGTACCTGGGTCGGGTTCAGATCCTTGCGCCTCTTGAATGTCTTTTTCAATGGACCAGGTAAGTACGCCAACCACAACGGAGGGGGGCAGTATGTTGTCTTCAGTCTTGTGCTGGTCGGAAATGGAAAACTGTCTTGACAGGGCATCGGGCTTGATGTTCTTAGATCCAGGTCTGTAGGTCAAAAAAAAGTTAAACCTTGCAAAAAACAAAGACCAACGAGCCTGTCTTGGACTCAGCCTCTTGGCGTTCTGGATGTAAATAAGGTTCTTATGATCTGTCCAGATCAAAAAAGGTGTCTTGGTACCCTCCAACCAGTGCCTCCATTCTTCCAGTGCCAATTTTACAGCCAACAACTCTCTGTTCCCCACATCATAATTCTGTTCCGAAGGGCTAAGACGTCGAGAGAAGAACGCACAAGGGTGGACCTTGTTATCCTCCTGAGAACGCTGAGAAAGGACTGCTCCCACACCCGTGTCCGACGCATCGACCTCCAAGATGAATTGTCTCTCCGGGTCAGGGTGACGAAGGATGGGGGCGGTGGAGAAAAGACGCTTAAGTTCCTTAAAAGCCGTCTCAGCATCAGGAGTCCAGGAGAAGGTTCTTAACGTGGAGGTGAGTTGAGTAAGAGGAGCAGCAATGCGGCTATAATTCTTAATGAACCTTCTATAAAAGTTTGCAAAGCCTAAGAATCGTTGCAGCTGTTTGCGATCCTCAGGAATGGGCCATTCTTCCACAGCCCTGGTCTTCTCAGGGTCAGTGCGAAAACTACCACCCTCGAAAATAAACCCCAGGAATGACACAGTGGTGACATGAAAATCGCACTTCTCTGCCTTTACATAAAGCTGATTCTCAAGGAGTCTCTGTAGTACCGCACGTACGTGAGTCTCGTGTTGGCTCAAGTCGTGGGAGTAAATGAGTATATCGTCTAAATAAACGAAAACAAACTCATTAAGGAAATCTCTAAGGACGTCGTTAACGAGTGCCTGAAATACCGCAGGAGCATTAGTAAGGCCGAAAGGCATTACTAAGTACTCAAAATGACCGAGTGGAGTCTTGAAGGCGGTCTTCCACTCATCCCCCTCACGAACCCTTACTAGATGGTAAGCATTACGCAAATCTAATTTCGTAAATATGGCAGCCGAATGCAACTGGTCATGAATGGAATCAATGAGAGGTAGCGGATATTTATTTTTGATGGTAATCTGGTTTAACCCACGATAGTCAATGCATGGGCGCAAGGTCTTATCCTTTTTAGACACAAAAAAGAAACCCGCCCCCACAGGTGAGGTGGACGGTCGAATGATACCAGACGTCAGAGACTCCCCAATATAATCTGACATAGTCTTTCTCTCAGGCCCTGATATGTTGTATAATCTACTGGTAGGCAGAGGAGCTCCAGGAAGAAGATTAATAGCACAATCATATGGGCGATGTGGAGGCAGGGACAAAGCTTTCTCTTTATTGAACACAGCACTTAAATCATGATACACAGGAGGTACTTTGCTTAGGTCAACAGCTTGTGACTGGGGGTTATTTACAGAGGTCTTCGGTACAGCAGAGCGAAGACAGTTCTTGAGACAGTACGAGCTCCACTTGTCTATCCTCTTCTCCGACCAGTCCAATAATGGATTATGCCTCTCCAACCAAGGAAAACCCAAAATTAATTGAGTGGTGGGAGAGTCAAAAACGAAGAATTCACCTTGCTCATGGTGATTTCCAGAGATGATGAGGTGGAGTTCCTGGACCCTCAGGTGAATCTTGGCGAAAACCTGTCCAGTGAGACCGGCGACAGTCAAAGGGTCTCGAAGGGTATGGGTAGGAATGGATAGTTGTTCCACCAAGTCACTGCTGATGAGATTTTGTTCCGCTCCAGAGTCCACAAGAGCTGTAACAGGTAACTTCATGTTATTATTCACAATAATAGATGGTAAAGTAAATCGTGAGACAGGAGAACAAGATGATCTACCCACCAATACCCCCTGTTTTATTGATGGGAGGGGTCGTTTCCCTGTAGAGGGCGTTGGGCTCCCTGTAGAGGGCATTGGGCTATGTAGTGGCCAATCTTACCACAATAAAGACAACACCCAGATCTCATACGTCGCTGTCTCTCCTCGGGTGACAGCCTTGTGCGGCCTATTTGCATAGGCTCCGGTTCCTCCTCAAAGTTAGAGAAGACTTTACTCTGAAAAGTCGGGTTTGACCGGAAACCGGAAGTGGATGGACGCTGGGACTTGTAGTCCCTCTCCTTGCCCCTTTCGTTGAAGCGATTATCGACTCTAATCGCCAAGTTTATCAGTTCATTAAGAGAGTTGGGTTCGTCTCTCAGAGCGAGTTGATCCTTGACTCTGTCAGACAGGGAATTTAAGAAAGTACCTCTGATAGCGAGATCGTCCCAGCGAGTCTTCGCCGCCATGATGCGGAAGCGTATTGCGTGCTCCGATACCGGCTTCCTTCCTTGGCGGAGGTTCAACAGATGTTTGACGGCATCCTCCTGCTGCAAAGGGTGGTCGAAAATCATCGAGAAGTCCTCGAGGAACTCAGGAAAGGTTAGTAAGTCAATATCATTTGAGGATAAGTGCGCTGTAGCCCAGCTAAGAGCGTCACCTTTTAACTGACTGATCACAAAAGCTATTTTAGCGGCGTCCGTGGGATATGTACGAGGGGCTCTAGTAAAAGCCAGACGACATTGAAGAATGAATCCTGCATAGTGATCAGGGTTACCACTAAAAAACTCAGAAGGCCTAAACACAGGCTCGGTTGAAGGTGTTGTTGGTGTTGTTGATCCAACAGTAGCATTAACAGAAGAAGGCCCAGGTTGAGCGGCCCGTGGGGCAGAAATAAGTTGTGAGAGTTTTTGATTAGCATCAAACATCATACCTCCAAGTTCTCTGAGGTTGGATTGGTTAGTTAGTTGTTGGGAAGCCATCTGTTGCAGTCTGGTTTCCAATAAGTCCAGTCGTGAAGTCTGGGGGTCCGTAGCCCTCTGAGAAGGTTCTCCCCCAGTCGCGTTCTGGGTCTGTTTGTTTGGCTGAAGCATTTCTGTCAAGGTAGCAATATCAACCCAGATGAACGGACTGGAAGAAAACAGATTCAGGGGTAAAACAAACGATGATTTATTTATAATGGCAATGTTATCCACAGGGAGGGGGAAGCACGGGTGGAGCGTGGAGGTGGAAGATCTCACTGGAGGTATCTTGATATCCAAACTTCCAAGTTCAGCACAGGAGGTCCACAGAGCAGCCAGGAGTCCAAGACGTTTGGCACAGATGGACCAGGGTCTGTAGTGTCACGAAGAAAAAATCACAAGGGTAAGAATAAGAACTACAAGGATTAACACCAAGAGGCTGGAAGCACTAGTACCATAAAGTAGGTATGCTTCAGCACTGAATGAAGCCAGCCAGCAGTCTTAAGTAGTCCTGGTGGTGATTAGTGGAGATGGCCGACAGCTGTGACTCCTCAACCTCAGGAAATCTGTAGGCAGCAAAACAGGAAAAACCCCACATGTTTACTCTCTACAGATTCAAATTATCTTTGTAGAGATCTAGTAGAGTGCTGTATGAATGTGTGTATTAGAGGTAAATGAGGGCACAGATTGTGTTGTCAAGAGCTTTGAGTACAAAGTATATTGATTAGATAGAAAGGTGCTATATAAGTACAATCTATTTACCACTTAGATTAAAACAAGAAAACCTGATCATTTGGATAATCAAAAGTGACCAAAAGCTTTAGAATCAAGACAAAAATAATTGTATAATTCAACGACCCAAATTAAATTCTTAAGAGTGGGGGACAATGATCTGCATCGTCTGCTAATCTTTTGTTTTCCGTCAAACTAATTAACTGTGCAAAGCATACGTTTGATTTAAATCATCCCCACGAAGAATGTTTCTTATCCAGAGTTGTGAAGAGTGCGCAAACATCTTATTTAGTATCTGGTGCAGACTTTGTGTTCTATATTTCACACAACTATAAACGAAAACATGCTGATGAAACCCCCTAAATGTGAGGCTTGGTCAGGTTTAGTGACCTTTGGTTCCGGTATGTGACACGGCACCAACTGAACTCCCAAACCAGAGTCATATTCATCGTTCACATTATACAGCAGTAATGGCCTGGTCAAGCAAAGACCATGTACAACCTTTGACCTTGTTACTTTGACCTTGGAATTGGGCTGATGAAAAGTGTGAGCAACACTCTGTCTAGTGATGATGCATATGTGTAGTGGACCACCTGGTCTCTGTAATGATACACCCTGGTCTCTGAACTGTCCAAAATGGTACACCTTTCCACTGATCCTCTCAGTGAAGCACCTGTTTCTCTGAAAACCTGCAGTGAAGGACATTAACACTATTTTATTACATTTAAGTTTGAATCTGGAACGCAAATTAAATCACAAGACTTCTTTTAATTTGTCCTAATTCAAATATATCAAAAGAATAACTTTCTGTCACTTTATGAGCATTTGTTATTTGCATGAGCAGTGTTATTCTTCAATATGTTGAATGATCATTGTTAATGTTCATGTGGTGTATTCTTAATATGTGGACACATGAATCAAAACTCTGTCTAAAGTTGAGGAACATGTCAGATTGTACTCTTCAGTTTTGTTTAGAAATTAGAAAACTGCTAATTAAATATTCATAAGATCTGGCACCTGTTTTCTGTCCTCTCTTGAAACAATCTGTTTAAAGGTTCAGTATGTAATTTCTGGAACCCGATGGAACTTAGGAAAATTTTGAACAGAGACACGTTTCTGGTCCCTCCCCCTCAGAGGCATATATGGCTCTGTTACCCTTGCTCTGCTGAAATTCAAATTCAAGCTCTGTTTTTATTGGCTGGCTAACGGCATATCACTGTGGCTTTTTAGAAATGCTTTTAGAGAAGCAAGGGGACTATAGTTTTTTTCAGAGATTACTTGTCTAAAATCAGTTAGTCAGGAGGTAGTGACAGAGTGAAGAAATATGTTTAAAATATATTGTTAGAGAAGTTACATACAGCTCCTTTAAAGTGTGAGACAGTTTATTCACTTTGTTTCATGAAGCTGGCTCTATTCTGTCTTTCTCTTCCCTTCAAAACACTTTCTCTAAACAATCTTCCCTCAGCCTTGACTTCTCATAAACTCCTCCTAATTTTGTGGTTTCCAACCAATAAACGGAGTAAGTACTGCTGATCCATCCATCCATCCATTTTCGTCCGCTTATCCGGGGTCGGGTCGCGGGGGTAGCAGCCTAAGTAGGGAGGCCCAGACTTCCCTCTCCCCAGCCACTTGGAGCAGCTCCTCTGGGGGAATCCCAAGGCGTTCCCAGGCCAGCCGAGAAACATAGTCCCTCCAGCGTGTCCTGGGTCTTCCTCTGGGTCTCCTCCCGGTGGGACATGCCCGGAACACCTCACCAGGGAGGCGTCCAGGAGGCATCCTAACCAGATGCCCGAGCCACCTCAACTGGCTCCTCTCGATGTGGAGAAGCAGCGGCTCTACTCCGAGTCCCTCCCGGATGACTGAGCTTCTCACCCTATCTCTAAGGGAGAGTCCAGACACCCTGCGGAGAAAACTCATTTCAGCCGCTTGTATCCGAGATCTCGTTCTTTCGGTCACAACCCAAAGCTCATGACCATAGATGAGGGTGGGAACGTAGATCGATCGGTAAATTGAGAGCTTTGCCTTTCGACTCAGCTCTCTCTTCACCACGACAGACCGGTACAGCGCCCGCTTCACTGCGGATGCTGCACCTATCCGCCTATCGATCTCACGCTCCAGTTTTCCCTCATTCGTGAACAAGACCCCGAGATACTTAAACTCCTCCACTTGGGGCAGGACCTCATCCCCGACCCGGAGAGTACTGTTGATGTCAAGTCATTTTTAAAAGTTCCAAACTTCCTGGAACTGTCAGTCCTATGAGGAAGTTAAGATGCACTGACTTTCTCTTTTTGCTGTTGGACGCGAGTCATGAGCCAAAGACTCGTCCATCAGCTGGGGTTGACAGCCTGCCGCTGTTACAATCCGAACAGAGCGTAAAGCTCCAAACTTTGAATGAATTTTCTTCTTGAGGAATGTTTTCTTCTGAAACCAACCAGGAAGTGCCACTACTTCTGATGATCCAAGCAAACAACAGGAGACGTTGAAAAGTAAACAAGAACCGGTTCGGACATACGGGACCTGCAAGGACTCTGTACGTCTAAAAGGCTGGTGCCCTCTCTTTACCAGACTGGTCGTCTTAAAGGTAATGAGTTTGCTGTTTACAAACATACCTGGAGTTTAGCATAAGTCGAATGGAGAGTGTCATTCTGGTTGGAACTCATCTCAAGATAAACTTCCCTTCTTTCCTTCCTCCTATTTCTCTTAAACTTATTCTTGCCAGTAACTAAGCTAAAGAGCCTCCAGATAATAAGTAATATGTCATCTCATTACTTGTTTTCTGTTGTCCACAAATTAAATCTGCTGACGTAAAATTACAGGAATCTGATCGATCAATCAATGTACATGTTATGATGTAAATTTACGATTTGTTAAATAAATGGCAGCAACTCCTGGTGTGCCAACTATAATTAATGTTTCATGCCTTTTACATCTCATCATCTGGTCACAAATTTATTGATTAATCTGAAAAAGAGAGAACCCGTGAATAATTGATGATATTTTGTGTCAGGATAAAACCTGCTCATTTTACATCTGGTGTACTGGATGGATCAGTAAATCTGATCTTCACCTGTACCCCCTACACATGTATAAGTGAAGAGTAGTGAATTACATTTACTGTTATGTAATTGAGTAGGAATTTTGTGTTTTTTGTAAATTATTCCAATTTATAGTTTAACTTTTATCTGAGTATGTTTAAAGTATTTTACTTAGTTAGATTTTAAATCCCATCCATTACGGAGTTGGATGGAACGTAAAAATGGAAAATTAAATTAAAAATTCAATTCAATTCAATTATAAAGTATATTGTCAGTCAGCAGTGACCGGATCTTTTGCTCAGACTGCCGTGGTATGATATCACAGTTAGGTACAGAAGAGTGAAAGACATGGAGCTGCCAGACCAGGGCACAGCTGTCAGATAAGACACCAGAGACAGGGAGTCTGGAGTGTATTTCAATGCTCAGCTTTTTGTCTGTAAATAATGATAATTTCAGAAAACTGCAAAAGAATGTACCAAAGAGGAATTGAGTCTTCTCCAGCAAATTATTCAGCAAGGTTGGCCAGACATCGGAAAGGAAATGCTCATCCCTTCAGCCCTACTAAGACTCAAGAAGTCAGCTAGCTGTAACTGATGGTGTAGTGTACGAAGGAATGCACATTATTGTGCCTTCCACCATGGGAAGACACATGCTGGAGCTCATACACCCGTTTCAGCTGGGTATGGTTAAGTGCGAACAACATGCATGTGAAGTTTTATCCTGGCCAGGTATAAGTGCTGAAATTGAAAACACGAGCAGAAATTGTTGCAAGTGTGATGAGATTCAAAACAGATTTCCCAAACAGCCACTCATGCCAACTGAAACAACTGAGCTACCATTTGAAGTGGTGGCCTCTGATCTGTTAAAGTTTGAGGACAAGCTTCCATCCATCCATCTTCTTCCGCTTATCCGGGGTTGGGTCGCGGGGGTAGCAGCCTAAGTAGGGAGGCCCAGACTTCCCTCTCCCCAGCCACTTGGAGCAGCTCCTCTGGGGGAATCCCAAGGCGTTCCCAGGCCAGCCGAGAAACATAGTCCCTCCAGCGTGTCCTGGGTCTTCCTCTGGGTCTCCTCCCGGTGGGACATGCCCGGAACACCTCACCAGGGAGGCGTCCAGGAGGCATCCTAACCAGATGCCCGAGCCACCTCAACTGGCTCCTCTCGATGTGGAGAAGCAGCGGCTCTACTCCGAGTCCCTCCCGGATGACTGAGCTTCTCACCCTATCTCTAAGGGAGAGTCCAGCCACCCTGCGGAGAAAACTCATTTCAGCCGCTTGTATCCGAGATCTTGTTCTTTCGGTCATAACCCAAAGCTCATGACCATAGATGAGGGTGGGAACGTAGATCGATCGGTAAATTGAGAGCTTTGCCTTTTGACTCAGCTCTCTCTTCACCACGACAGACCGGTACAGCGCCCGCTTCACTGCGGACGCTGCACCTATCCGCCTATCGATCTCACGCTCCAGTTTTCCCTCATTCGTGAACAAGATCCCGAGATACTTAAACTCCTCCACTTGGGGCAGGACCTCCTCCCCGACCCGGAGAGGGCATGCTACCCTTTTCCGGCTCAAGACCATGGCCTCGGATTTGGAGGAACTGATCCTCATCCCGGCCGCATCACACTCGGCTGCAAACCGCTCCAGTGAAAGTTGTAAATCACGAACTGATGAAGCCAGTAGGACCACATCATCTGCAAAAAAAAAAGTTCAGGGGTTCTGGAGAGGAGGGTCCGTCGGATAGTCGAAACTCGGATTCGGGAGGAGCAGTGTGGTTTTCGTGCTGGTCGTGGAACACTGGACCAGCTCTACACCCTCAACAGGGTCCTGGAGGGTGCGTGGGAGTTTGCCCAACCAGTTTACATGTGCTTTGTGGACTTGGAGAAGGCATTCGACCGCGTCCCTCGGGGGGTTCTGTGGGGGGTACTCCGGGAGTATGGGGTACCAGGCCCTTTGATAAGGGCTGTTAGGTCCCTGTACGACCGGTGTCAGAGCTTGGTCCGCATTGCCGGCAGTAAGTCAGGCTCGTTTCCGGTGAGAGTTGGACTCCGCCAAGGTTGCCCTTTGTCACCGATTCTGTTCATAACTTTTATGGACAGAATTTCTAGGCGCAGCCAAGGTGTTGAGAGGATCCGTTTTGGTGACCTTAGAATCGCTTCTCTGTTTTTTTGCAGATGATGTGGTCCTACTGGCTTCATCAGTTCGTGAGGACAAGCTTAAACAATCTAAATCAAGTTACAAATCAAATCTAAACTTGAAAAATAAACTTAGTTCATCATACTAGTGGACTCAGAACAACTGTTCAATACAAAAACAACTGGACTTTATTTGTTACAGAAAACATTTCGCCCTCTATCCAGAGGACTTTATCATTTCAAAGAAGCAAGCTGTGTCAAAGTGAGGTTATAACCAGGCTGAGGTGACATGCACCAACCTATGTAAATTGAAAGCTGAGCTAGCAACATGCACATACCTGAGATAACATACACCTCCTATGCAAATTGACGAATCACAACATCACACCTTAACAGTAAATGGTAAATGGAGCTTATTTATATAGCGTTTTCCAGCCCCCTGTGAGGAGCCCCAAAGCACTTTACAATACCAGCCATCCACCCATTCATACATGCATTCATACACCGGTAGCGGCGACTGCCATGCAAGGTGCCTTCCAGTCCTACCGGGAGCAACTCAGGGTTAAGTGTCTTGCCCAGGGACACAACGACACATGGTAGGGGTTTCTTAAAGTCTTTGTTAGTCTAATTCACAGAACAAAGCTCCTCTGTTCTCATCAGTTGTGAACCGTCTGGGAATCAGACCTAAAGCTGCACCACATGTTTTTGAAGGTTGGAACCTGAACCCCCCCCCCGGTTAAGAGAAGGCTTTTCTCTCTTAATATAAACAGCTTCTTTCACACCCTCTCAAACCATCTGTGTTCTCTGTCCAAAATGTTCACATTCTGGTCCTCAAATGAGTGACCCTTGTCCGTGAGGTGGAGGTGAACAGCTGAGTTTTGTCCAGAGGAGGTTGCTCTCCTATGTTGGGACATTCGTCTGTGAATCGGCTGTTTAGTTTCCCCAATGTAGAGATCTGGACAGTCCTCGCTGCACTGGACCGCATAAACTACACCACTTTGTTTGTGTGTAGGTGTTTTGTCCTTAGGATGCATCAGCCTCTGTCTGAGAGTCCTACTGGGTTTGAAATGAACTGGGATGTTGTGTTTGTTGAAAATCCTTCTGAAATTCTCTGATACTCCAGCCACATAAGGGATGACAATGTTTTTTCGTCTGTTCTCATTTTTCTGTTCATTATTGTGTTTTGTCGATTTCCTTTTCCTCGCTGACTTGACAAAAGCCCAGTTAGGATATCCACATGTTTGGAGAGATTTTTTTATGTGCTTCTGTTCCTTTTCCTTCCCTTCTGTCTTTGTGGGGATGTGTTTGGCCCGATGCTGTAAAGTTCTGATGACAGAAAGTTTGTGTTCAAGTGGATGGTGAGAGTCAAACAGAAGATACTGGTCTGTGTGGGTTGGTTTTCTGTAGACTTCAATGTTGAGGCTGTCCTCTCTTTCCATGTGGACCAAACAGTCCAAAAAAGGCAGCTTGTTGTCGTTTGCATCCTCTCTGGGGAACTTGATGTTGTTGTCGACCGAGTTAATGTGTCTGGTGAACACTTCTACTTCCTTGGTTTGGATTTGGACCCAGGTGTCATCCACATATCGGAACCAATGGCTTGGTGCTGTTCCCTCATAGGAGTATAGGGCTCTCTGTTCCACTTCCTCCATGTAGAGATTGGCAACAATGGGTGACACTGGAGATCCCATGGCACAGCCGTGCTTCTGTCTGTAAAAACTTTAGTTAAACTTGAAATAAGTGGTGGAGAGCCAGAGATCCAGCAGTGTGCAAATATGGTCTGGAGTGAAGTTGGTCCTTTTGTCCAAATCCTTGTCTTGTAGAAGTCGTTTTCTGACGGTTTCTACTGCTTCAGAAATGGGTATGCAAGTGAAAAGAGAAGTCACATCATACAATACAAGAGTTTCTCCTGGGGTTAGCTTCAAATGTTGAACTTTGTTGGCAAAATCAATGGAGTTCTTTATGTGATGAGGTGTATTTCCAACAAGAGGAGCTAAAATACCAGCCAGATGTGTAGCAACATTGTAGGTCACTGAGTTCATGCTGCTCACGATGGGCCTGAGAGGTGTATCTTCTTTGTGTATTTTTGGAAGTCCATAAAGACAGGGAGTGGCTTCCCCCGGGTATAATCTATAATACAATGATCGATTGATTATTTTCTCCTTTTCAAGTTTTTGCAGATAATCTGTGACTTTCTTTTTAAAGGTGTTAGTTGGGTCCCTCTTCAGGGGCTCATAGGTGTTCCTGTCGCTCAGTAGTGTGGTTATTTTTTACTGGTAATCAGACGTGTTGAGGACTACTGTGCATCTTCCTTTGTTGTGGGAAACCCCCAGAGGAGTATCCCAAGCTCTGTCAGGTTCTAAAGGACTATCTCAACTCAATGACAACACCCTCTCCTTCTTGGGTGAGATGGGAAATTATTCAGGATTTGGTGGAGATGTTCCTACATTTCCCTGTTCTGGCTGAGACAACGGGCATGGGTGAACTCTTCATCAGAGCTTGAGCAGAGAGACAAGCTCTACGTGCCCGCATCCAGTCTCTCGCAGATCCATCCTCCAGTCATCCCAGCAACCTCTTTGAGTCAGAAGACATGGTCCTACCTACTCATGCAGCTCCATCTTGCTCAGTGGGTATCGACAGTGACCCACCTGCCTGCCCTACTCATCGCCACTACAGAAAGAGAGGTCAATGTGGGACCCAAGCCTTCCCTCTGCCCGAATCAGCTAGCTTTGCTCCTGAAGCCTCCAACGCCGTTCCAGGGGTCCCTCCAGCTACAGAGCCTTTGGTCTCATCCGGCTCTTCTGGTCTCGCCGCCTGATCCGGCTTTTCTGGTCTCGCCACCCGATCCGGCTCTTCTGGTCTCGCCACCCGCTCCGGCTCTTCTGGTCTTGCCACCTGCTCCGGCTCTTTTGGTCTCGCTACCTGCAGACCTCACACTGGACTCGCCGCCTGCAGACCTCACGCCGGACTCACTGCCTGCAGACCTCACGCCAGACTCGCTGCCTGCAGACACCACGCCGGACTCGCCACCTGCAGACTCGATGCTGGACTCGCCGCCTGCAGACTCGACTGCTCACTCGACAGCTGCAGACTGATTGGCTGACTCGACGGCTGACTCGACGGCTGCAGACTCGATGGCTGACTCGACAGCTGCAGATTCGATGGCTGACTCCTCGGCTGCAGACTAGACGGCTGACTCCTCGCCACCTGCAGACTCGACGGCTGACTCGACGGTTACAGACTCATTGGCTGACTCGACGGCTGACTCGACGGCTTACTTGACGGCTGCAGGCTCGACGGCTGACTCCTCGGCTGCAGACTCGACGGCTGACTCCTCGGCTGCAGACTCAACGGCTGATTCCTCGGCTGCAGACTCGATGGCTGACTCCTCGGCTGCAGAGACCGCCTCATCGGCTGCAGAGACCGACTCCTCGACAGCTGCAGAGACCGACTCCTCGTCGGCTGCAGAGACCGACTCCTCGTCGGCTGCAGAGACCGACTCCTCATCGGCTGCCAAATCTTCGCCTGACTCTTCGGCTGCTGAACCTATCTCTGGCCCAGCAGCTGCCAGCACTACCATCTCTGGACGGTCCCCGGGCCGTCCACCCGACTTCTGGCCTTGCTCTGGATGGTTTCCTGCCTGTCATTTGCTCTGAACGTTTGCCCAGGGCCGTTTATATGTATGAGGTTCCTCTCGCTCCCAGGTCTAGCCCTGTCAGTTTTTGTTTAGATTTTGTTCATACCCTCCATCCTTGTGTCTCCCCCTTCCTCACACCCATTCTGTGTTTTTTTGGTGTGGTTCTAGGGGACTTCAAGGGCCATCCCTTGAGAGGGGGGTTATGACAGGCTCTGTTTCTTTATATATTTATTTGTGTTCCCCTCCTGTCATACTTTTGTTATTCTGATCTTTGTGATTTCAATTCCTGTGTCTCTGATTCTGTTTCCTGCCACTTTCCACTCACTCCTCAGTCTGCTTCTCTAGTCCTCAGTCCTAATCATTCACACCTGTTCTTATCAGCCATCTACCCAGCTGCTCTCATTACTCACTCTCCCTCTGCCTTATAAAAAGCCTTCCTCTCCTCCACTCTGCGTCCGGTCATTGTTCTGTGTTTCACTCAGATGTCTTGGTCCTCCTCCTGTTTACTCTTTCTGTCTTGTTCCTAATCGTGTTTGCCAAATTAAGTTTTGCTGCCCTGACAGCATTTTGTTTTGTTGTTTAAATAAATTTATTTTATTTAAACTCCTGCCTCACTCACCTGCCTGCATATGGGTCTAAGACACGAGGATCTTGACATCCAGTTGAGATAGTTTTTAGAGATACTTTTTCAGGTTATTTGAAGCATTACACTTTTTGTTTTGTTTTTTACTGAAAAGGGAGAAAGTACTTGTGCACGGCTGTGGCTGAATGTTAGAGCAGTCGTCCTCCAATGCAAGAGTTGGGGTTCAAATCCACCGAGCAGTCACAAGCTGAAGCGTCCCTGGGCAAGACACTGAACCCCTCGTTGCCTCTGATGTGTGTCTCATCGGTGTATGAATGTGATCTAAAGTCTCTTTAGAATGATTTGTTCAATTAGCTTTATACAGATCTAGTAGAATGCTGTATGAATGGGTAAATGAGGTCACAGGTTATAGTGTAAAGCGCCTTGAATGTTTGTAAGTAAGTGTAATGGTACAGTCACACCAAGCAGCGTTTTGAACCTCCAAAAAGCTCCTCACGCACGCAAGTGGACGCACTTGTGAATGCAGCGTGTTCAAACCTGAACGCCAGAAGCCAGAAGCTGCTGGGTGTGTGGGAGGAGCTTACCGGTATACAGAGTCCTGCGCACAGAGTCCTGCTCACTCCGCCAGGCGAGGAGCTGTTTATTTCCGTCTCTGTCGAGCAGACTTGACTGGTCGTGAAGGAATTGTCGCGAACACACAGCTACAATGAGTTTCTCTTCCATAGTCCACGACCTCGCGGGTCTTTTCTTTTTTTTTCGACAAACAATACGTCACATAGTGCGCGCGCACCCTCGTTTCCGCGTCACATAGGGACTCTCCCCCTGCCCCCTCTCTTCACCCCCCGACTGTCCCTGATTGGTTGACACACCAACCAATCAGGTAGAGTTGAGCGGCGTTTGAACGTTTGAACGGCAAAATCTTCAGCATGCTGAATGCGCGGATTGGAGGCTGAAGCCGGTTCACGTGCACGGAAAACGCTTTCCAGCACGCTCAACACGCAGGTCACGTGACGCCCGACGCCAAGAAGCTGCTGGAAGCGCGTCCCCCATTGACTTTACATGTAAACTGGACGCTCCTGCTGCTGAAAAGCTGCTCGGTGTAACCACACCATAAGTGTTGCCCCAAACTTCCACACAGTAATTTAGATATGGCAAAATAAGTGAGCAGTAAATAATATGAAGAGCAGAATAATTTAAAAATTTTCTAGCATTAGAGAGAACAGCTACACTTCTTGCAATTTTAGATTGAACATACTTAATATGAGGTTTCCAACAGATCTTATTATGAATCAATACTCCCAAAAACCGAATTTATGTCATTTCTCCAATATCACATTATCAATTTTTATTTGTGACTCACTATGCCCGTTACAATTCCCGAATAACATAAACTTGGTTTTATCTAAATTTAGAGATAATTTATTAATATCAAACCACTTTTTCAATTTACATAACTCTAAATTAATTTCTATCAAAAGCTGCTGTAAATTTTCACCTGTACTTATGTCTTCATAAGATAGAAAAGTGCTATATAAGTACCGTATTTTTTGGAGTATAGGTCGCACCCGTGTATAGGTCGCATTGTCCAATTATTGCCAAATAATTGGAAAAATCCATATATAGGTCGCACCTACGTCAAAATGTGGACCGTGTTTAGCTCTGCTGCAAATGTCTCTTCCACAGGAGCGCACAGCAAGGCTTTTAAGAAGATTAACACTTAAAAACAATTAATTGTTTGATAAAAAATTATAGCAAATATGTGTCTGAGCTGAACTTTTCTTTAATAAATGAATAATTTTAGCAGGATAAACACCTAAAAATATATATATTTTGTTAGCTGACATTA
>JBBPBX010030785.1:0-12990 GCA_038048925.1 Garcialebias charrua
TGCTGTCCTCTGGGACAGGTAATTCAGTTATCAGCCAAGCGTTCGATGAAACCTTGGTTCAAGAGCGTTTGAATCTAGAACTACTCAGAGATGACATAGTTCTTACAGACTCAAAGAGCACCTCTTCATTCATGAAGTGGGAAGACATACATCACAACGACAGAGACACGCCTGCGACGGCGCCGACAGTTGTGACACACCTGCATTACGCAGAAAGAGGTAAACGTACAGAGATACGTTGGCCGAGACCTATAAGGTTCCTGTACAAGGTTCCCCATAAACTGCGCGAACAGCTTAAACTAAACAATGGCATCCTAACTCGTGCCCATGGACGGACGTCCACACCCGTGTGCTTGGTCCCTCATGACCACAGGGGGGTGATGTTAGGCCATGCCCATGTCAAGGACAAAGATTTCAATAACCCCACAAACGACAAAGATCTCGCAAACTCACAGACTTCATGGGAAAAGAAGGTCGTCCAAGCACAGGATAGTAAATAAGCTTAAACAGTTTAAACTATTCTAGTTGCGAAAAGAAACCGTTCCAACTAGAACTTAGAAACGCTAAGCATAAAACCCACAACAAAAACTAACCTTAACAACCGTTTAAATCTGCAGGATTTAATTGACATCGGTTATAAAGCTAAGAACTGTTTTTCTTGTGTGTGACGTGGAATCTGACGACCAGAGTGAGTTTGACGTAGTGAAACGTTGTTTTTAGTTGCTTGATTGCTACTTTTGTTGTTATTGAAGTTGTTATTGTTTTCTGAACACTCCCAGCCAAAAGAGGTTTTGATTGTTGATTAGTTGAAGACTTAAATGGATTTTAACTATGCCAACATGCTGTTCATTTTGTTAAAGATCTCAATCTTTGAAGAGTCATAGTAGATTAATACTACTTAAGGTACTATAATCTACACTGATCTCCCAATCATTTAGGTAGAACCGATGCGATCGTTTCTATTCTAGATCTATTCATTTTGATGAGTCTCGCCATAGACTTCAAAATTTTTAGGGATTACCAAATCTTGCGTCGTTCGTCTAAAAGACAACAGACATTTAGACCAAACTAGTTTCATTTTTTATTTTAGTTTAACCTAAACTAAATAATGAATGGAGGAATAGTTTGAATGAAGAGGCCTTCGTTACAGAAGCCCTCCCCATTTCTATAGGTATAGATCCCTATATCTGATTTTTACAGCATTGATCCACCCCTTAATTGGTAATTTTAGCTGATCTAATCCATGATAGCTTACATACCAGGTGCATATAGGTAAGGCTTAATGTAGAATCCCAATCATAAGCCCACCTAAAACCACATAATTGCATGACACATTGAACCAGGGTGGCACCGACTGGAAGCCATCCAGCCTGCAACCTTCGATGTGGGGACCTGCTGATCCAACGTTGGTCTTCAACCTTCATCCAAGGCCCGCCTCCTCTGCTTCAATCGAGGGATCCCCTCTACATGCTGATTAAAAACCATTCTTGCTGATGAAATCAATAACCCCCATCGTTGTGGATTTACCGTTGTGGATTATAAGACTTTGTTTCCAAGGGATCACAGACTCAGTTTTCCATGGGTTAACAGACTATGTTTTCCAAAGGATTGAAAGCTTACCGCAATGGGATTACCTACGAACAGTATGGAATTTCCAAAAACATTATGGGAGTATATTTTTGAAATTTTTTTTCTTCCACTTGCTGGATTACATAAAGGTCAGAGACATTCGGTGGTATCGTTTCGTGTTGGAACTCATCCCCAAGGACAGGCGATGACTTCCAAAAAGGGGGACTGTAGTGATATAGGCCTTTGTCTTGACCTTCAAGTACACCTCTCCACATCTCTCTGAAACTCTAAGGGTTACACCTTCTTGAAGCCCTCAAGGAGACAGATGGACACTTATATATTTTTACAATTATTATGAATTAATGGACACTAATTAATCAGATTGAACTTTCTCTTTAATGTGTGTTAATTCAGAATTGATCTACAGTATATTTTTGTCATTATTAATGATGATCTGTTACTTTCATGAGCTATGACCTTCTGCTGGTTTTATTTCTGCAAAATAAGCAGACTCTGTCGCTAAGGCAGAAGTCAGGGTAAGAGCTGTTCTCTCCCTTCTCTTGTGTTGTCTATGAAGTTAGCCATAACATTTTTCTGTGCTCACAAGCAGGCCACCTGGCTGTTTATGTAAACAGTTTTCCTGCTGTCCGTCAAGAGTCTTTTCTGCCTATGGGATCATACTTCCATCTTTTATTTTGTTAACCAGCCTGTAGCCGTTGAGGAGGTGGGGAGACCCCACCTCCCCCATATAATGGGCACTTCCTATTTGGAAGTTAGTGTTTCGAGGAGTACGAACTGTCAACCTGCTCTCTCCTCTGGGGAAAGCTGGAGTCGGCCCGGTCATATGTCAACGACCCACGTCTCAGCTGGAGTTACAGTAAAGCTTACTGTAATTCACTCACTCATCTTCTGGAAGAATTTGTTTTCTGAAGTTTTACTTTGAAAGCTCAGCCAGTAGCTGGCTCTGTTCCTGCCGGGAGAAGCGGTTCTTCTCACTCGTCTGAATCAGCTCACACGCGCGGAGGTCATCTGGACGTGAACGGGACAACACAGTCCTTTAATGTCCACAAACTTCAACTCTTATCTCCAAGACGTATCGTCAACAGGTAACGAGGCGTTGATTGTGTCCTGAACGTGTGGGAAGCCCAGCTGAACCGTATGGGAAGGTGCTACTCTGGTTGTTTCAAATAATTAATTTCAGTTAACTTAGCTTTCATCTTCTTCCTCCTATTTCTTATTTTTCATAAGTATTTAATCTGTCAAGTAAATGTACCAACAGTTAAGTTTTAATTGTCTGTTTGTTTTAATTTGAATTCTTGTCAACGTAGTTATTAAATCAGAGCTAATATCGATACAAATGTTTAATGTAATTCTTGTGATAGTTTCAATAAAAGGTCTATTTTTTTGGTAGACCAACATAAATTGAAGTCTAAGCGTGAAATTACATTTCTGATTAATCACAGTAAAAACAATTTAGTATCGGAAAAAGGAAGAACTCGCACTTTGGTGGCAGTTTGTGCAAGATTAAAGTCTGCTAAACTGCGCATCCAATAATGGTGGCTCAGTAAGTGTTTAAATACCTTACAAGCATTATTATTTATTCAATTACAAGTGAAAGTGAAAGTAGCTCCCTTTATGTGAATGGAGCCTGCTGGGGAGGAGGGAGACAATTCAACTGACTCCTTAACTGTGTTAGGATAGGCTAAGTGCTTGGTGACTGTACAGTACTGTACTGTACATTTATCTATTTATAAATAAAAATAAATATATATACTGTACAGTATATTTTTAATAAATAGATAAATGTACAGTACTGTACAGTCACCAAGCACTTAGCCTATCCTAACACAGTTTTTAAAGATGAAGGAGTGAGTTGAATTGTCTCCCTCCTCCCTGCAGGCTCCATTCCCATAAAGGGAGCTAGCTCCCTTTATGTGAAAGGGAGACAATTCAACTCACTCCTTCATCTTTAAAAACTGTGTTAGGATAGGCTAAGTGCTTGGTGACTGTACAGTACTGTACATGTATTCGTTTCTAAAAAAAATTTTTTTTGGGTGATCCTACTTACGAATTTTCGACATACGAGCGACCCGTAGGTACGGAACTCGCTCGTAAGTCGGGGACTACCTGTATAATGTTTGCTTGAACTGTTATAAAACTTTTGAGAATGAAGTTGTTTGAAGGAGGCAATGTTTCTCTCAGTTATCCAGAATTAAACTCCGTTTTTACAAACTTAAGGCCCTGTACACACGTAGCCGTTTATCATTAAAACCGAACAGTTTAGCGTGCGGTTTAGCCTTTCATCCACACGTGAACGCCGGTTGATGTAACTATAAACGAATAATAACAAAACTCCGGCCAAAGTGAAGATTTGAGAACTCTCCGTTTTCGAGTCTGCGTGTGAACTTTCAGAACGGAGCTTTCTGCTCCAGCTGGACTCTGCCGGTCCAGCTGGAGCGGCGGTCACGTCACATAATGCTCTAAAAAAAGCACTAAAAAGTCAACATACCTGCTCTGACATGATTCCTAGTCGACATTTTGCTGCGTTTTATTAACTTTGTACTCCAACACGGTATTTAATAGTAGTTAAACCTCACGGTCTGTCCACACAAACGAAAGAAAATAAATAAATAAATAACAGGAAGTCGCGGCTGCATGGGTGAAGGGTTGTGACAGCACTACACTGCCACCTATGGGTTCAGCTTATTCATTACAACTTTACAACTTCTGTGGTGAAAAAAACGGGACATGTAAACAAACATTTTAAATATTCGAACATGTATGGACAGAGATATTTTTTGTGTGCAAATATTCGTTTTTCAAACACCAGGCTACGTGTGTACAGGGCCTGAGTTTGCAGCTCCCTCAGACTGGAATGAACTGCAGAAAGAGTTGAAGATGAAGGACTTAACCGCTTAATGTTTTTAAGGCCATTCTTATTCAGCTTGTAAATTTCCGGTAGGCTTGTGTTTGTAAATATTTAAACAGATAATCAAATTCTATTTTAGTCCCATTTTAATTTTTATGGGTGTTTTTATGATGTATTTTAATTGTGTCGTGATATTTGTGGTTTTATGATTGGTACTATCTGTTTGCTGCTGCCATTCTTGGCCATGTCTCTTGAAAAAGAGATTTTTAATCTCAATGAGATCTACCTGGTTAAACAAAAGTTTTAATAATAATAATTATAATAACTTCAGCTGCTCGAATACTTTTTGACAACAGATAAGAAATTAATTGTTAATTACCTTAAAGCTGCTATATGTAACTTTTCTAACAATAAATTTTTAACATATTTCTTCACTCTGTCACTAGATTGATGTTAGAGAAGTAATCTCTGAAAAAAACTAAAAAAAATATTGTCCCCTTGCTTCTCCAGGTGGTAAATAAGCATTTCTAAAAAGAAAAAGTGACCCGCCATTTTCCAGCCAATAAAAACAAAGTTTGTAACCAGCCAATAAAAACCGAGCTTGAATTTGAATCAGCCAATAAAAACAGAGCTTGAATTTGAATTTTAACAGACCACAAGGGGGCAGAGCCATATATGGCTCTGAGGGGGAGGGATCAGAATGCTTTGCTTGTTGAAATTTTTTCTAAGTGCTGATGTTCTACAGAAACTGCAGACTGAACCTTTAAAGCTGGGGTATGTAAGATTGTAATGTAGTCTGTAACTTTTCAAACAATATATTTTTAACATATTTCTTCACTCTGTCACTATCTACTGACAAACTGATGTTAGACAAAGTAATCTCTGAAAAAAACTATAGTCCCCTTGCTTCTCTATCAGCATTTATAAAAACACTAAAAACACAGAGTGACCAGGACAATGACAGCCAATAAAAACAGAGTTTGTAACCAGCCAATTAAAAACAGAGCTTGAATTTGAATCTCAGCAGAGCCTCCCCCTCAGAGCCATATATGGCTCTGAGGGGGAGGGATCAGAATGCTTTGCCTGTTGAAAATTTTTCTAAGTTCTGCACTCTACAGAAAGTTACACATAGCACCTTTAAACAAAGTATAATAATAAAATAATCACTTCCTTTTTTAGGTCACTTGAGCGCATCATGTTCTCTGCCATCCGGTCGTGTGCCTTACCTTCTTGCCACTTCCTGCTCTGATGGAAAAGTGCGCTTCTGGACGTGTAATGTTTCACCTGAACCCTCCAGTTCTGACAGCTTGGTGTACCAGTGGGAGGAGTGGCCTCTCCTGGTGGAGGAAAGACTTCCCAACAGCAGCTCAATAAGTGTGCCTGGTCGCCCCATCAAGGTGAGCTGCTGTCATACTGGACGGATCGCTGTAGCCTACAGGGAGGCACCGAACTCACCTCTAAACTCGACACCTCATCTGAGCTCTCCTCTACTTCCAATTTTTCCCAACCTGTCATCCTCCCCATATGCATTCCACAATAACACCCACCTGATCCCAACCCTGATTGTGCACCCAAGCCCAAGTCTGACTCCTAACCCAGCCAACACAAGAGAACCACCAGTGCACATCAGCATCTTCCAGTGTGAGTCCACTGGTGGTTCACAGTGGATTCTCGAGCAAACCATAGTCTTGGATGCCACAGATTCCCAAATTAACTCTGCTGCTGGCATTGGTACAACTGGAAGTTCCACTATTCCCAGTAATTTTCACTTTTCTGCACCAACTGAACAATGTACAGGTTCTGCTAGTAAGAGTCTGGTTCATTTGGACTGGGTTTCTCAAGAAGATGGGTCCCACGTACTGACTGTTAGTATTGGGACAAAGATTTATATGTACGGTCGACTATCTGGAAAGCCTCCAGAGCTAGGTTTGTCATCCGAGTCAAACAAAGACCAAAGCTTGTCTCGCTTGGTTCTGCTTCGACTAGTCAATCTGGTGTCCTCTGTTGAAGGCTCTTTGCCCATCCCAATTTCCCTCTCCTGGGTTCGAGATGGGATATTGGTAGTGGGCATGGAATGCGAGATGCATGTTTATTCCCAATGGCAGCCCCCAGTTCCCCCCAAACCTAATATTACAGTTGTCCAAGATGCAGATATCAGGAGCAGCATCTCCTCTATAGCTTCATCCATCAGACAGTATCAGGAGGATGGTCATAACTCTGCAGCTCCCATGTCTTCACTGACCCTTCCCAAAAGGAGCCTAACAAGATCAATGATGAGCCTGGCTCAGAAACTCAGTGGGAAGAAAACGGCGTACGACCTTCCTGAGGAGATGGAAGATTATGGGCTCTTTGAAGCAGCTTATCATCTTTTTCCTACTCTACCTCAATACCATCCTGTGCAGTTACGGGAGCTAATGGACCTTGGAAAGGTAAAAAAAAAAAGTCTTATTGTTTTCCAAGTGCAACCCCAACTAGAGAACAGTTAGACTTTCTTTTGCTGAAATGGACAGACTTATCAATAGCACATTACAAGCAGGCACATTATTATTATTTTTTCTTTATCAAACCCATTTCTTATTGTGGAAGTCCAACAAGTACACACATTACAGTAATGTTTTAAAGAGTAAATTCTTTGCTAAACTGAAAACTACTGATTAAAAACAACACAGTTTGTGCCGCAGGAGCAAACTAAAGCAGTTTCTAGGGTGACAGAACTTAGTCTTCTTGAATTTGATGCTTTATGTGACCAAACCGCTGGATATAGAGCTGCGTAGTGTCTTTAAAAAATGTATCTGTAATTTATTGCACTTTTTCCAACACATTTGTAGTACTTTTCACATTGTTAGTGGAGCTACTAATAGTTTTCAGTGTTTATCAATGGGCAATTTAAAAACACATTTAGCCAGAATATGAAATTTACTCATCAACATGTAATTAAATTGTGAAGAATTAAGAAATAGACATGTATAAAGGGTTATACACAATAAACCTGCAGAAAATTATTTATTTAATTTTTATTTTCTTGAGTATCTTTACTAGCTGCTATGACACAACGTCTGAAAGTGTAGATCATTACATACTGTAAATGTTTATTTTTTTATAGCACATAAAAACAGATAAGTTAGAATTTCTGGGAGTAACACATTCTCTCTGTTTTTAAGGTTCACCGTGCCAAAGCAATCCTCTCACACTTGGTGAAATGCATTGCTGGAGAAATTGTGATACTTAAAGATAATGCCACCAATCCAGAGAAGCGTGTGCGGTCTCGAACTATCAGTGTCGGAGGCAGCACAGCAAGGGACCAGAAAATATTCAGCAATGCAGAGAGCTCCAGCCCCCCTGACTACACAGAGATAAGCTCCATCCCTCCCATGCCTTTGTACGCCCTGCTGGCAGCTGATGAGGACACGTCACAACTTGGTGAGCTCACAGCATGTACCGGTACCGGTAGTTTAAATATTAAACGTTCAATTAAACTTAAATCCCATTCAAAATCAAGTGATGAAAGGCACCATCTTTCCACTCTTGTTGTAAGACACTTGATGTGTAAATTTTAACTTTGTAATGTATGTCTCTACAGAAAATGTGGGCAGTATGAGTGGAGATAGTGGGCGTGGCTCCAGCCAAGCTGATGCTTATGATGAGCTCTTTCATACACCCAACACAGTGGATTTTAAGCCCCTGGACAACGAACGGGAGGAAAATGGAAACAAGGTTAGCAACAAGCTTTTTGTCTTTTTGAGCTGTCTATATATACAGTAGTCCCTCGCTACTTCACGGTTCGTCTATCGTGGACTCGCTCTATTGCAGTTTTTCAAAATAAGATTGGACGTGACATGCAATTGGCTGAATGATGGGTGAGCCGCAAGATCAGCATGGAATTTTAATTATTTAGCACCTCCTGCACCTTTGTGCAGCTCTTACTGCAGGATACACTTTCGGCTGCAGCTGATCAGCTTTTCAGCGTGCAGAGCTGAGAAGTGGGCGTGGCTAAGAGCGCTCGCAGGTGGCAAAGTGCAGAAGAGGCAGGGAGCGGAAATCATGACATTCTGTGCTCTTTTAGAGTGTTTAGAGTTTTGAAACATTGTTTAGAATATTGCAAGAGTATGGTAAGGGTTTAAAATGCCAAAATATATATAAATAATAAAATAAACTACTATTTACTACTTGAACTACTATTCCTACTTCACGTTTTTTCACTAATCGCGGGTCTTCAGGGTACGGATCCCCCACGATAAACGAGGGACTACTGAATATGTATATACAGTATGTGTGTTTGTGTTGAGGGGGTCTATGTATATGTGTGTACACATGCAGTGTTTCACCTATCATTATCCAAGGAGGGCACCCCGCCCTGTCAACAGAACCGAACACCCTGCCTACCAAACCCCCACCCTCCAGCAGACCGCTTCGCCACAGACCGAGAGCGGAGTTTGTAGTAGCTCTGCTCAAACCTAGCATTTGTACTGTAATACTTCCATGCAAACACTCCTCTCCTCATCGACTGGTGCCAGCAATACTAGCACTCCACTAACATTGCCAACAACACCCCCTTCCCCAGTTGACAACTGCTGGCAATACAACCATAGCTCTCCGCTAACACCATCTCCACTCTTCCCCCCTCCCTCAGGGGAAACATTTATGTATGATTGTATGCATGTACAGTAGCTATGCCCTAAAATAATTTCTGCCTCTCTGCTTTAATGTAACTAAAGTGGATTCTACTCATTGTACTGATGGGTTTCATTTTTGTAGGTGATAGACTTGTCCCAGTACAGTCCTACATACTTTGGTCCAGAACATGCTCAAGTCCTGTCAAGCCACCTCCTCCACTCCAGTTTGCCTGGATTAACTCGAATGGAGCAGATGTCGCTTATGGCTCTGGCAGATACCATCGCTACCACAAGCACAGACCTCAAAGACAACCAGGACAAGAGCAAAGGTTCACGAAGAAACAAAATCTATTTATACTGACACAGAACCAACAGAAATGCTTTGTATAAAGTGTATGCTGTGGTATTTGGAGAAAAAAAGTTATAACTGGGAGTCTATTTTTAAAGGTGGAGAGACGCTTGATGAATGTGGACTGAGGTTCTTGCTGGCTGTCAGACTCCATACCTTTCTCCTAACCTCCTTGCCTCCTGTACATCGAGCACAGCTGCTACGGCAAGGTAAAGTAGAAAAAAACTTTCAAATGTTATGCAATTTTGTTCCTGGTACATACATAAAAAATAAATGTGTAACGACACCAAGACCTTATAGTGCTACATCAGATAAAAGGGAGGATCAGAGCACACATGGATTTTCAAAATGATAAACTCTTACCTAGAGCTTTTTAAGCTATCCTACACATTTGTAATAGAAAATAGCCGCTTTTCAATAAGCTGAACTGACTAACCAAACAAACATACAGATAGCACCCTTAAAGTTACCTTCAGTTAAAAAAAAAAAAAAAAAAATGCTAACAATGTGTGCTAAATGACAGTTAGCTTGGTGATTTAAGCAGTGATATTGCCAAACCAGGTTAGCAGAGGATGATACTAATTGGTTCAGAAGACAGAAACAGTGGTCAGTAACAGCAAGCAGTGCATGTAACAAGCAACAGAAAAGGCTGGTCATGCTGGTACCAATTATAAACGGGCACAAATACATTATACATTAGATCAGTGGTTCTTAACCTTTTTTGAGGTACCGAACCCACCAGTTTCATATGCCCACTCACTGAACCCTTCTTTGGTAATAAATAAAATATGTTTTTTTTTTCCAAATTCCAAATTCAATTTATTGGTGCACAAAATGAGCCGTGCAGCAACATCACCTTGCTCAAAGAACAAAACCAACACAGTGCATGAACTCACAACAAATTACGGTATTACTTTATTCTGGCCCCATAGGAGTTTCATCCCCCAAAAATATATTTTTTACAATTTTTCTAATAAAAAATAAAAAATTGAATTTTTTTTGAAGAATTTAACATTTTTTAATATATATATATATATATTTATTTTTATTATTTATTTTTTTTTTTGTCGTTTTAAATACACAAAATGCTTTTTTGGGGCCAGTGTAAAGCATTGCTCAAATTACATATCTGCAAATCAGTGTGACTTCTGCTGTTGTTTCTGGGAGTTCGGATGTGCGTGGCTTCACCTTGGCAAGTGCTACTCTCATGTCATCTTTACAGCAAAGTCTGTTCCTTTTCTTCGTTTTTATGTCCAGCATCCTCGAAAAGGATTGCTCGCAAAGATAAGTTGTGACAAATGGTATAAAATATTCCAGGGCTTTTTTTTAACCTCCGCCACAGAGGCTCCGCCGAACCCCTGAGACTGACTCATGATCGAACCCAGGTTAAGAACCACTGCATTAGATACAAAGAAAAATCACACCAAGTTACGGTAGTTAGTCAAGCACAGGGGAGTGTAATTGCAGCAGCTTAGAGCTGCAACAAGTGTATACTTCATTGCATTATATTGACTAAATGGTCAAAAGTGCATCAGTTTGCTCACTGAGCCATGGGGTTCGCTAAGTTTCCATCCTGTTACAAAATTAATACAGTAAATGTCTTTGCTCTTCTTCAGCAATGCTAATGCCCACTCTCACTAAGGTATCAGGTTAATAACGCTATGGATGCCTAAAGCCAAAGGAAGAGCACATTATTCATGATCCTTATTGTAATTGCCTGATCGTAAATCTCGTTAAGTGAAGTTACTACAGTAAAGTTACCTCTGGGCAATTTATGAAACCTCCAAACACTTTAACTGTCAAGGGGGCACCTTTGTTTTATAGCTATTTGTCGGTGTGTATATTCGAGCTATGGAATACAAAGATTTATTTTCTGAACCTTCTTTCTTTGACTTCTCTGTAGGTTTGTCAACCTGTCATTATGCCTGGGCCTTTCACTCTGAAGCTGAGGAGGAGCTGCTGAACATGCTGCCTGCTTTGCAGAAAGGAGAGCCCACTTGGACAGAGCTGCGCTCGATGGGCGTGGGCTGGTGGTTGTGCAGCACCAACAAGCTGCGCAAGTGCATTGAGAAGGTGCAGCAGTAACTTCATTCTTACTAATTAGGTTCTTAACTCAAATCTAAATTTAACCTAAAGTAAACGTTTGCTCACTAAGATATTTGTAACGATGTAGCATGTAGTTTTTATGTTAATAATCATTTTTATACAGTTAATTTTAAGTGCATATGTTTGTTGCTACATACTACAAGTTACTGTTACAATCTACAAAACAAAAAAAACAACTTAAGCACCATTAGATTATTAAAAATACCTTTTTCTAATTCGTTTATTCAAGGTTGTAAATTTATTGTGAACATGGGATGTTGCACTGAGTGCCACTGATTCAGGCTATGTTTAGTTTTTTTCTCAAGGTTAAATGTTTGCAAATTGTTTTTTAAAATGCAACTTCACTTAAAGGTGCATCAGTTTATGTCTGAGCTTGGCATGCCTGTTCTGATTGTTCAGTTTATAAATTAAGTGTTAAGTAAAATTTTGCTGTTTGCTCCAGAATGCATTACTGTAACAGAGAGCTTTATCTTGAAATGTCTCATAAAACAAAAACTTGTTCCTTAGATAACTCTTGTCTAAGCTGAGGTGGTTATGACTGTAGCTGAATCAGTTGTTTCTTTTTGTCAGGTTGCCAAGGCTTCGTTTCAGCGAAACAATGATCCTCTGGATGCAGCTATATTTTACCTCGCCATGAAAAAGAAGGCAGTGGTTTGGGGACTGTACAGGTAGCTAGAATTGACATGAATTTGCACAATACCCTCATACAAGCTCAGTTCTGTCAAGCTGCAAACCAGTGACACCGACACTGTTTAAATGCCATTCACGCAGGTCTCAGAAGAATGTAAAAATGACAGAGTTTTTCCACAACAACTTCAGCGAGGACAGGTGGAGGAAAGCAGCACTGAAGAATGCCTTCTCTCTGTTGGGAAAACAGCGATTCCAGCATTCTGCAGCTTTTTTTCTTCTCGCCGGCTCCCTCAAAGATGCTGTGGAGGCAAGTGGAAAACTGACATGACAAAATGCTTCTAACAAGGTTTTGTTCGTTCAGCTGTGTTGCCACTTCACAGCCTTATAAAGCTGAAGTTACAATCAAGTGCTTCTCACTTTTGTTTGTAAACTGCCTCATTCAAGATGAGCTTTTCCTGCATCATATTTTCACATTTGATAGATGTTTATTTATGTACAGGTAGTCCTCAACTTACGACGCCCCCGACTTACGACGTTTCGGACTTACGAATGTGCATCTCATAAAAAATAATAATAATAAATATTTTATTTTATATAATAAATAAATAAATGTACAGTACTGTACAGTTACCAAGCACTTAGCCTATCCTAACATAGTTAAGGAGTGAGTTGAATTGTCTCCCTCCTCTCCAGCAGGCTCCATTCACATAAAGGGAGACAATTCAACTCACTCCTTCATCTTTAAAAACTGTGTTAGGATAGGCTAAGTGCTTGGTGACTGTACAGTACTGTACATCTATTTATTTATAATAATTTAAAAAAAATATATATATTTTTTTTTATAATAAATAAAT
>JBBPBX010030785.1:13071-34954 GCA_038048925.1 Garcialebias charrua
ATATATATATATATATATATGTATATATATATATGTATATATATATATATGTATATATATATATATATATATATATATATATATATATATATATATATATATGTATGTATATATATATATATATATATTTTTTTTTCTCTCTCTTTTGTTTTCTATTGTTTATTGTTTGTTTGTTTATTGTTTAAGGAAATTCTACCATTGCTGTTCATTGTTCTTTAGTTTTAGCAGGTCGCTTTCGTAAATGAGCCCATGAGGTTCAAAAGATTTACCTGACTAAATAAAGGTTGAATGAATGAAAAAAGTAGGGAGGCCCAGACTTCCCTCTCCCCAGCCACTTGGAGCAGCTCCTCCGGGGGAATCCCAAGGCGTTCCCAGGCCAGCCGAGAAACATAGTCCCTCCAGCGTGTCCTGGGTCTTCCTCTGGGTCTCCTCCCGGTGGGACATGCCCGGAACACCTCACCAGGGAGGCGTCCAGGAGGCATCCTAACCAGATGCCCGAGCCACCTCAACTGGCTCCTCTCGATGTGGAGAAGCAGCGGCTCTACTCCGAGTCCCTCCCGGATGACTGAGCTTCTCACCCTATCTCTAAGGGAGAGTCCAGCCACCCTGCGGAGAAAACTCATTTCAGCCGCTTGTATCCGAGATCTTGTTCTTTCGGTCATAACCCAAAGCTCATGACCATAGATGAGGGTGGGAACGTAGATCGATCGGTAAATTGAGAGCTTTGCCTTTTGACTCAGCTCTCTCTTCACCACGACAGACCGGTACAGCGCCCGCTTCACTGCGGACGCTGCACCTATCCGCCTATCGATCTCACGCTCCAGTTTTCCCTCATTCGTGAACAAGATCCCGAGATACTTAAACTCCTCCACTTGGGGCAGGACCTCCTCCCCGACCCGGAGAGGGCATGCTACCCTTTTCCGGCTCAAGACCATGGCCTCGGATTTGGAGGAACTGATCCTCATCCCGGCCGCATCACACTCGGCTGCAAACCGCTCCAGTGAAAGTTGTAAATCACGAACTGATGAAGCCAGTAGGACCACATCATCTGCAAAAAACAGAGAAGCGATTCTAAGGTCACCAAAACGGATCCTCTCAACACCTTGGCTGCGCCTAGAAATTCTGTCCATAAAAGTTATGAACAGAATCGGTGACAAAGGGCAACCTTGGCGGAGTCCAACTCTCACCGGAAACGAGCCTGACTTACTGCCGGCAATGCGGACCAAGCTCTGACACCGGTCGTACAGGGACCTAACAGCCCATATCAATGGGCCTGGTACCCCATACTCCCGGAGTACCCCCCACAGAACCCCCCGAGGGACGCGGTCGAATGCCTTCTCCAAGTCCACAAAGCACATGTAAACTGGTTGGGCAAACTCCCACGCACCCTCCAGGACCCTGTTGAGGGTGTAGAGCTGGTCCAGTGTTCCACGACCAGGACGAAAACCACACTGCTCCTCCTGAATCCGAGGTTCGACTATCCGACGGACCCTCCTCTCCAGAACCCCTGAATAGACCTTACCAGGGAGGCTTAAGAGTGTGATCCCCCTATAGTTGGAACACACCCTACGGTCCCCCTTTTTGAATAGGGGAACCACCACCCCAGTCTGCCAATCCAAGGGAACTGCCCCCGATGTCCACGCGATATTGCAGAGTCGCGTAAGCCAACACAACCCTACAACATCCAGAGCCCTAAGGAACTCCGGGCGAATCTCATCCACCCCCGGAGCCTTGCCACCGCGGAGCTTTTTAACCACCTCGGCGACCTCAGCACCAGAGATCGGAGAACCCGACCCAAAGTCCCCAGGCTCTGCTTCCTCAGTGGAAGACGTGCCAGTAGGATTGAGGAGGTCTTCGAAGTATTCCGCCCACCGACTCACAACATCCCGAGTTGAGGTCAGCAGCACGCCACCTCCACCATAAATGGTGTTGGTCTCGTACCTCTTTCCCCCCCTGAGACGCCGGATGGTGGACCAGAATCGCCTCGAAGCCGTACGGAAGTCATTCTCCATGGCCTCTCCGAACTCCTCCCACGCCCGAGTTTTTGCCTCAGCAACCACCCGAGCCGCATGCCGCTTGGACTGCCGGTACCTATCAGCTGCTTCCGGGGTCCCACAAGCCAAAAAGGCCCAATAGGACTCCTTCTTCAGCCTGACAGCATCCCTCACTGCCGGTGTCCACCACCGGGTTCGAGGGTTGCCACCACGACAGGCACCAACAACCTTGCGGCCACAGCTCCGATAAGCTGCCTCGACAATAGAGGCGCGGAACACGGCCCACTCGGACTCCATGTCCCCCGCCTCCCTCGGAACGTGTTCAAAGCTCTCCCGGAGGTGGGAGTTAAAGCTCCGTCTTACGGGAGACTCTGCCAGACGTTCCCAGCAGACCCTCACAATACGTTTGGGTCTGCCAGGTCTGACCGGCATCCTCCCCCACCATCGGAGCCAACTCACCACCAGGTAGTGGTCAGTTGACAGCTCCGCCCCTCTCCTCACCCGAGTGTCCAAGACATGCGGCCGCAGATCAGATGAGACGACAACAAAGTCGATCATCGAACTGCGACCTAGGGTGTCCTGGTGCCAAGAGCACATATGGACACCCTTATGCTTAAACATGGTGTTCGTTATGGACAATCCATGACGAGCACAGAAGTCCAATAACAGAACACCACTCTGGTTCAGATCAGGGGGGCCGTTCCTCCCAACCACACCCCTCCAGGTCTCACTGTCATTGCCCACGTGAGCGTTGAAGTACACCATTTTTAACTGTTAAATAGCTGGAAGAAGTACCGTTATGTTGAACACATTGCCTCCGATTGGAAAGATAGTTAGAAAACCAACCGATGGTGTGATCAGAGAAACCGATTTCTGAGAGCTTATGACACAGGATGTTATGATCCACAGTGTCAAAAGCTTTAGACAGGTCTAAGAAAAGTGCAGCACAATAGTCCTTAGCATCCAATGCTTCAACAACATCATTCAGAACCTTCAGAGAAGCAGTTGTTGTGCTGTGTTTTTTCCTGAAACCAGATTGATGAAGAGGTAAGATGTTAAATGAGTCCAGATAATTTTTGATCTGAGAGTTTATCAGTTTTTCTAGAACCTTGGCTAGGATGCAGAGTTTAGAGATTGGTCGATAATAGTATTAATTCTCACTTCAACCTAAACCACAATTTGTTCATGTTTATAAATATATAAATGTTCTTATTTATTACCAAACAAATCTGATTTAAATATTTTACTATAAAAAGAAATATAATGGGAAAACATAAATCAATATTAAATTTGAGTCATTACTGGTTCGGCCCTCCAACACATTTCAGATTTTTCATGCAGCCCTCTGAAGAAATTAATTGCCCACCCCTGCTCTAGCCCCACCTAGTGTTTGTGCACAAGCAGACTAACCCTAACCCTAGTACAAATAATTTCAGTGGGCTTTTACTTCCAGATATCTAAAACAACATTTCTCCTATCTAAAATTAACATTTCAGATAGGAAGAATGTAATTCTTACTAGTACAAATGACATCACTTTTCACATTCATGTGTATTGGGCTTTTACTTCCAGATATCTAAAACAACATTTCTCCTCTCTAAAATGATCATCACAGATAGGAAGAATGTAATTCTTACTAGTAAAAATGACGTCATTGGGATGTTACTTCCAGATATCTAAAACAACATTTCTCCTCTCTAAAATGATCATCACAGATAGGAAGAATGTATTTCTTACTAGTAAAAATGACGTCATTGGGATGTTACTTCCAGATATCTAAAATAACATTTATCCTATCTAAAATTAACATTCTGGATGTCTAAAAATTAACTTCAGATCTCTATAATCCAATTGTTACTGGTTATACTATTTATTTCAGATGTCAAAAATGAAGAAAACATTTCAGAGATCAACAATATAATTTTTAACATCAAAAATATATTTTTACTAGTAAAAATGTCTACAGATATCTACATCTGCATTTTTACTAGGAATAATTTAGCTGTGGATATCCATAATGGTCATTCTTCCCATCTATAAATCCGTTTCTACGAATATTAAATTAGATACGTTTGGACACGTAAGAGTGGGACGTCAGCATGAGCACCTTACTCTGGCAGTGACAGGAAGTTGTACTTCCCGCTTTCTAACACTATCGGCGCATTTGGACGTCGTAAAATGGAAACAGACATGGAAAGATCTTCGGCTTTTGGCAGACTTTTTGGGGCGATTTCTCTTGCAAGACAGGAACTTAATAATCCAGAGGAAATACTGTCTGCTACAAGGCGACTTTTCCGACGTCGTCCCGCCAGACAAGGTAAGCTAGCAAAATTGTGTTAAGCTGATAGCAAAGAAGTTGTGTGAAAGTTAATATGATTATATTTATCCCCGAAAAAGTTACTAACTGATTTGTTAGTGATAATAAAAGACTATGCCAAAGGCCATTTTAACTAGTTAATGAATTGAGTAGTAAAGTTGATTTAATTTGTTAATATTTGGATAAGTTCGTTGCTAATTTCATTGGTAGAACCTCCAGGCGCTGTGGCGCTAAGCCTGATGATATTTTACGTTGTAAAACGATTACAATCTTTTATCTGTTAATCACATGCATTTCTTAATTCACAGGATGATAAAAAAAATAAAAAATGAGTAGGCCTAAATCTCATGAAGTGTGAGACCAATAAGGTTAAACGTAAGAGTTACACTAAGTTGCAAATATAAACCAATTAGGCTTACTTCCCCCGCAGGTTCCACCACAGGAATGGCCAAAAGAGCAAACTTCACATGGCATCCAAACGTTAAAAGCAATTTGATAGCCATTGTTGGAAGAAAGTTTCATCAACAGACATCCCTACTTTACAATTCAAAGCAAGCACAGGTGTCGAACTCCGATCCTCGAGGGCCACTGTCCTGCATGTTTTCTCGTTTTCCTGCTCAAACACACCTGATTTGCATGAATGGATGATTAACAGGCTTCTTCACAATTTAAGTAGTTAATTGAAGCACTGAATCAGGTGTGTTGAAGCAAAGAAACACGGAAAACATGCAGGAAAGCGGTCCTCGAGGACCTGAGTTTGACACAGCCTAAAGGCTCTATTACTAATATGCTGGTAGGCAACACTGCCAGATGTTCTTGGTCTATGTCCAGACCAGTCTTGGTGGCAGTAGAAATACCTATTCAATGTTAGATTATTTTTTTATTCATTTGATATGTCTTAGACTGCAAAAGGGTTAAAGAAACAAAAATTAAGTTGCTATATTCTGTATTTTGTGTTTTCACTGTTACTTATTAGAATATATAGTTCCATAGATTCAAAGTCAAAGTCAAAGTCAACTTTATTGTCAGATCTGCAATATGTACTGTACAGGACATACACAGGACCGAAATTGCGTTTCTCTCAGTCCCTCGGTGCAACAGTAAACATCTAAACATTGAAACACTGAAACATATAATAATAGACATAAGCATAAAATAGTAAAACTAACACTGTCCTGAGTTTTTGCATAGTGGTATAAGAGTATGAAAATTTACACCAACTCTAAAACTAAAACATTAAACATTTAATGAACATAATACTGTCCTGAGTTTTTGCATACTAGTATAAAAAAGAGTATAAAAAGTATAACTAAAATAAACTAAAGGTTTCTAGCATTGACATTTGCAAAGTGGCAAAGCAGCGTATGAGTTAATGTACACAGTATATGTATGAGGTAGTAGTTGATGTTGTTATAGAGGCAAAAAGTGGCATATGCAGTAAGGCACATTGGGCATCCCTAAATAAGACCGTTCAGAGCACACTGTATATGTATCAGCAGTGGTGTAGATATTAGAGTAGTGTAAATGTAAACAGTAGTAATTACATGTAAGCAGTAGTAATAAAAGTAAACAGTATTAATAAATGTAAACAGAGAATGTAAACAGTATTATGACTATAGGCAGTGATGTAATACAAACATTAGTGCAAGTATGAGAAGTAGTGCAAACTGTATGAGCACATGACCGAGAGTTTAGTGAATAACCCGTTTGATGACACAGAGTCCAGTGTTAAAATCTTTGTGTTGTGTGGTAATGTGTGAGAAAGTTTTAGTGTTAAGGCAGTTCAAATGGGAGGGGGGGCAGAGCAGGCAGAGTGTTTAGCATCCTGACTGCCTGATGAACAGAGCTGTCTCTCAGTCTGCTGGTTCGAGCCTGGAGACTCCTCAGTCTCCTCCCTGATGGCAGCAGTCTGAAGCAGCTGTGTAGTGGGTGTGTGGGATCACCTGCCATGCAGTGGGCTTTCCGAGTGAGGCGTTTGCTGTGTAAGTCCTGCAGTGAGGGCAAGGAGGTGCCCACGATCTTCTCAGCTGCTCTCACAATGCGCTGGAGGCTCTTGCGGCAGGATGCAGTACATGCACCAAACCACACAGTGATGCAGCTGGTCAGGACACTTTCTATGGCACCTCTGTAGAAGGTGCTCATGATGGGGGTTGAAGCTCCAGCCCTTTTCAGCTTGCGGAGAAAGTAGAGACGCTGGTGAGCCTTCTTTGCCAGTGCTGCAGTGTTCCTGCTCCAGGACAGGTCCTTTGAGACGTGCACTCCCAGGAACTTGGTGCTGTCTACTCTCTCCACTGCGGTGCTGTTGATGGTCAGAGGGGCATGTTGGGCATCCTTCTTCCTGAAGTCCACAACAATCTCCTTTGTCTTCTCCACGTTGAGAGTGAGATTGTTGTGTCCGCACCACAAGGCCAGGCGGCTCACCTCGTTCCTGTAGTCCGTCTCATCGTTGTTGCTGATGAGACCCACCACTGTTGTGTCGTCCGCAAACTTGATGAAGTGGTTGGAGCTGTACGATGGTGTGCAGTCGTGTGTTAGCAGGGTGAATAGAAGGGGGCTCAGCACACATCCTTGTGGGGCCCCTGTGTTCAATGTGATGGTGCTAGATGTGTTACTCCCGACCCGCACTGTCTGTGGTCTCCCGGTCAGGAAGTCTAGCAGCCAGTTACACATTGAGGTGTTCAGCCCCAGACTGTCCAGTTTAAGGATGAGCTGTTGGGGGATGATGGTGTTGAATGCCGAGCTGAAGTCGATGAACAACATTCTAACATAGGAGTCCTTCGTGTCCAGATGTGTGAGAGCTGTGTGAAGGGCAGAGGAGATGGCATCGTCGGTTGAGCGATTAGGTCGGTATGCAAATTGGAAGGGATCCAGGGAGTCAGGGAGGACAGATGTGATGCTTTTCATGACTAGCCGTTCAAAGCACTTCATCAGGATGGGGGTGAGTGCTACTGGGCGATAGTCATTGAGGCATGCGGGCGTTGCCTTCTTTGGGACAGGGATGATGGTGGTGGCTTTGAAACAGGTGGGGACGATGGCCTGGCTCAGTGAGATGTTAAAGATGTCCGTGAAGACCGCTGCGAGTTCCCCTGCACAGTCCTTCAGCACACGACCAGGTATGTTGTCAGGACCAGAGGCCTTCCGGGCGTTAATCTTGATGAATGATCGCCTTACGCTGTCTGAGGACAGCGTCAGCACCTGGCCATCAGGAGAGGGGGGGAGTTTATGTGCTGGTGTGCTGTTACTTGCCTCGAACCGAGCAAAGAACTCATTCAGTTCATTCAGCGCAGAGGCTGAGCTGTCACAGGTCTGGGGGGGTGGTTTGTAGTTTGTGATGGTCTGTATTCCCTGCCACAGACTGCGTGTATCCCTGCTGTCCTTGAAACGGTGAGCTATTTTCCCAGAATACTGCCTCTTTGCCTTTCTGATGCCCCGGTCCAGGTTGTTTCTGGCTGCCCTCAGGCCCACCTGATCTCCCGCTTTGAAGGCAGCATTCCTGGCTTTCATGAGTCTGTGAACCTCAGCTGTCAGCCATGGCTTCTGGTTAGCCCGAACAGTGATGGTTTTAAGGTTGGTTACATCATCAATGCACTTGGTGATGTATGAACATACAGTGTCTGAGTACTCCTGGAGACATGTGGTGTTGTTTGTGGTAGCAGCTTCTTTGAACATACTCCAATCTGTGGTGTCAAAACAGTCCTGGAGTGCCTCTGAAGACCCCTCTGGCCACACTCGTATCTGCTTGCGGACTGGTTTTGTGACTTTCACCAGTGGCCTGTATGCTGGCTTTAGCATAACACAGATATGGTCAGAAGCACCAATGTGGGGGAGGGGGATGGCTCTGTAGGAATTTTTCATGGTGGTGTAAACCTGGTCCAGGGTGTGGTTTCCTCTTGTTGCAAAGTTTATGTTTCTGTATGTTTTTGGAAGAACACTCTTTAAATCTGCTTGGTTGAAATCACCAGCCGTGATGAGAAAAGCATCAGGGTGGGCTGTTTGTTGCTCACTGATGTGCACATATAGTTCATTTAGTGCCTCACCTCTATCTTTGCTGTTGGAGCTTGGAGGGATATATACAGCAACAATCATAACAGCTGTAAACTCCCTCGGTAAATAGAACGGTCTGCATTTAATAGTCATAAACTCCACAAAAGGTGAGCAGTGTTTGTAGACCACAGCAGCATCACGACACCATGCGTTGTTGATGTAAACACAGAGCCCGCCTCCGCGAGTCTTACCTCCCTTGATGAAAGCTCGGTCCGCTCTGTAGCATGTTAGCTGCTCCAACTGGATAGCGTGGTCCAGAACGTTGTTGTTAAGCCACGTTTCCGTGAATACAAACACACAACAGTCTCTCACAGTCTTTTGTGTCGTTCGTAGCAGGCGTATATAATCCAATTTGTTGTCCAAGGAGCGCACGTTAGCCAGAACCATGGATGGAATAGCCGGCCTGTGTGGGCTAGCTGCTAGCCTAGCTCTGATACCTCCGCGTTTACCCCGCTTCTGTTTCCTGTCACGCCGCTTGTGGCGTTTCCATGGCGGGCGCGGTGAAGCGTCACGCCGCTTGTGGTACTTCCACGGCGGGCGCGATGAAGGGAAGCTCGGGGCTGGCTTCCAGAGCAGCTCGCAGTCACGAAGCTCACGTAACTCCTCCTCGAGCTCATTTAGCTTCTCCTGGAGTTCGCTGTTTATTCCCAAATGAGCGGTTTTTCCGACATCAAGCAGGAATTCACGGCTATACTTGCGTTCTTGAACACGTAGACAAGACAAAGACGTGCCGGCAAATTGCGGCGTGCAGGAAAAAAACAGACGAAAGCACCGTGTTGCTGGGAGAGAGAGAAGCCGCAACGTTTGCACGCGCCGCCATCTTGGATCTTTCAAAGATTGTTGTTCTTGTAGTTATTACTGCTTCTTAGTTGCTTTTGTTTGGAAAAAAAAATGTTTATATATGAAATATCTTTGATAGGATCCATTGGAAGATGGGCAAACCCTTTGTGGCAGGCAAGACTGTTTCTTCTTCCTGGTCCAAATTTTGATGTTCTTCTGCAACGGATCTTCAACACTTTGTCAAAAATGGATTAGGAAAAGTTTAGATCAAAATATGTGAAATATAGAAATTATGCATACATTAATTTTTGCTGTTAAGCCTCATTGTACCATTTTGCTTATCAATTGATTTGCTTTAGCCATATGAGGCTAATTGTTTATGTGTTCACACATTAAAGCATATGTCTTTTAGAAAGGAAGTATTAGGCCAAGGCATTGTAATATCAAAGCCTACATTATGAAGACACGATTCTTAAAATAATAAGCAGCCTTTTCAACTTAAAGTAAAGACTTGCAGGTTAGGCGGAGGTCTCCCTTAAAAAAGTCTGTATCAATAGCACTTGTACGGACAGATAAAGGCTGAATATTCAGTGTTTGTAACTGAGCTATGAGTTTGTAATCTTTTAGGTGTTTCCCACTAATGTGTTAATATATATTTTTTCTTTTTCTTTATTTAGGCCAACCAGCTCACAATGAGTCAACAGTGGGTGGAGAAAGTTTGAAGATAGACCTGACGTGGACGCTGTCTGACCTAAATAATTTCATCTGTCAGAGTTATCCTCAGATAAGTTTAAATCTGACCGGGTTTGAGTTGGCAAGGGTAGGCAAGAGGCGCAAGCTTCAAAAGTTACAGGCAGGCTCAGTGAGAGAACTTAAAAAAAGTGTTGGAAAAAGCAGACTGTACATCTTGCCTCGTGCGGAAATAATTCAGGTTTGGATCCTTTTAGTTTCACAGCATTGTCACAATATTTTCATTCATATTTACAACAAGAAGTCTTAAACCTTCATCTGTAACCACAGATTCCACCATCTACTGAAATAACGTCTGTGACAGCGGCCACTGTTTCAAACAGTGAAACACTGCAGGTGTCAGAAAATGTCATGCCACATCAGGTAAAATGTTAACAGCAACTGTTGTTGAACAAAAAAGGTTCTGTGTTCTTTATTGAAGTTCTCAAATTAAGCATGATTTAAAATGTATAGCAACATGTCATTTTTTTCCTGTGAAAGTAAAACCTGTCATTCCATTTTGGAACAAATCATTTCACCTTAAATTTAGAGTAAAGTAATGAATATCCACAGGAAAGGGTAAGAGGGTACAGGACATGTGCCGAAAAGAACAGTTTTCAGTGGTATCTGCCCAAATTTTCCTTTAGTTTTCTTTGCTCTAGCAAAGTTAATTAAAAGTGTAAGTGTGTGGACTTTTAATTCTTACTCTTAAAGTAAAGGTTGTCCTTTGAAAGTTCTGACTGAATTCAGTTAGCAAATTTTGATATCTGAATTGGATTCTGCAGGAGGGGATACCAGATAACTAATTTCCTTGTTACGTCTCCAACTCCATTGCAATGCCAGGCCAAAGTCATGCAGCTTTGATCTCCCAGGTATGTAAAAAATAAAATAAAATTAACACACAACATTTTTTTACTGCTAAGTGTGATAGTTGAGAAATACTATCAGAAACATTTTGTAGACCCTTCAGGAATCACAGATACTACGCTCTGAGCAAGATGATGAGTACCAGAGGTCCCTATTGGCCGACCAAGAGAAGGTTTGTTTTTTATTTTTATTTTTTCATTGGTTTTGTAATCTTTGCAATCAACTTACCTGTTCTCCTTTCATTTACATGTCCTCATGTCACTCCTCCAGTGCCAGATTGTTACATTTGCCCAGAAATTCAGCTTTTTTTTTTTTACAGAAATTGCACACATTTTTGTTTTTCAAGTATAAGGTTTTGCATTGTGCTAACTGCCTTTTTTGTTATCAGGTTCCTGTTGTATAACCTTAACAGTTATGAGTTCATTACAAAATAGTGATTTTTGTGCTGCAATTTCATGTGCAATGACAGGAAATGAGGAAACGGGCCTTGGAGAACATAGAGGAACGGCGTAAAATGGTGAGTTATGTCCAAGGGCATGTTTTATTTGTTTACATGCACGCTGTAAATTTAAATATTAATGTACATTCAAGGCCATCAGGGAACGCTGTCTTCGATTGGCTGATCGAGAGGAACCCAACGATGGAATTTCCTTGAAGTTCAAGTTCCCTGATGGTTCAGTAAAGATGGGCAAATTTAATGAATCTGAGCCAATTCAGGTAATGTCTCACATTAAGCTTTAACAAGTAAAAGTCACTAAATAAAAGGCAACAATTACAAAAAAGAAAAAATCTCCATCCTAGGTTCTCTTTGACTTTATTGGTCAAGCTGAGGAAGCCAGTGAAATTTTTAAGGTTCAGGGAGCCACTACTTGCACAGCCATTGTGAGCACCTCAAGTGGGATAATTTCAGAGCAAGGAATCAGGACTAATTCCACATTCTATGTACTTTGGATGTCAAGCATGGATGTTCAGGTAAGACTAATTTTAACTTTTGTAGAACTGGTGAATTTTACATTTCAACGCTCGTAGCATTACTCAGTTTTCATATTTGTGCTCTTTTTTTCCTAACTGTTAGGAATGGATTTCCAGTCATATGGAAAATGAACAACCACAGACCACAGGGGCCACTTCTGAGCTGCTCTTGAATCCACATGGTCTTCTGCCTTCCAGCCCAATACCAGACTTGTCCCACATACCAATTCTGATAGATGATGATGATGAGAGTGAAGTCCCTGTCTCTCCTGGCCTTCAGACTCCTAAGAATGCTTCCCACCTAGACTCTGCCAATGAGTATGTGTTATGATTGTTCTTTATGTAAATCAAAATCCAATTTGAGTCATTACAAATTTAGTAACCAAAACTTTTAAAATGGGATGATAGCATTTTTATGTAAAGGTTAAGTTTTCTCCTCCTTCCTATGTCTCACAGAGTTACCCTGCAAGATATTTTATCTCAGCTGATCAGTGGAGTGGACATGAGTATTTCTCCAACCAGCAATCGGATAAATGTGTGTCGGAGCAACATCTTGAAATGCAGCTTGAAAGCATTTCAGCGTCACCGCTTTACCCCAGAGGCAAAACTTGACGTTGTCTTTGTGGATGAGGACTTGAATGGAGAGGGGGCGGTGGATGAGGGAGGTCCAACTAGAGAGTTTTTGAGGCTACTTATGAAGGCAATTTATGACTGCTGCATCTTTGAGGGGCATGAAAAGGCTTGCCAACTGGTATTGAGCACTGAAGGTTAGGAAAAATGTATATCTGTGCTATGGTACTTTGAATGCTAGGGTTTTTTCTTTCTTTTTTTAATGATGCCTCAATTAATTGTGTATTATAAGCAGTGGAACTTGTAATTTTTTGGAGTCCTTTTTAACAAACTGTCCGTGTTTCTTCTGCAGCATTGGAAACAAAGTACTACTTTGTAGCAAAAATGATTACTGTCTGTGTAGTCCACGGAGGAGTTGGCCCCCATTTTTTCTCTGAGAGGCTGTTTCAGCAGATCTGTGGGCTTCCAACAGCCACTGTCAGAGTTGAAGAGCTCCATGATCACAAACTCCGGGAGCAGCTAATGAGGGTATTATTATTAGCTGACATTTTGCTAACCCTTTCAATGTGTGTAATCCATCTATGTAATTTTTGTAATTGCTTAGTCCTGGATAGATTGGTGCCTAACCCAGGTGAGACTCAACAGTTGCCTCTGTGTGTGAGGTTTGCATGTTCTCTCTGTGTATGTGTGGTTTCTCTTCAGGTAATCTGGCTTACTCCCATCGTCCAAAGACATGCATGTTAGGTGAGTTTGTATGTTGAAGTGATTATGTACTTATCTTTATTCAGATACAAGAAGCTGAAACCACCAAGGAGGCAAATTTTGCCATTGAGGAAGCAGCCGACATCCTTAGCATCATGGGTTGCCTTAGGCATGTCTCAAAACTGGAGGAAAAGGACTCCCTGGTTCACTCCGCAGTCGAGTTCATTGTCAACGGACGTATGAGAAATGCTCATGACCAGTAAGCTATTCCTAGTCTCTTATTTTGATGTAGCTGTTGATGTTGTCATAACATCTCTGCTGAAAGATAAAAATCGGTTTCCTCCATGTTGCTGTAAGCTTACTTGTGTTATGTTGCTTCTTTTTTTATTATTTTTTATTGATGGACAGGAATAATAATGTACACTTAAAAAACTACCAACCACAAATCTGAATAAGACAACAGAGTCATTCATAAACTTTGAGAAGCATGTTAAGGCAATCTCAAAATCAGCTTATCACCTTAAGAAAATATCACGTGAAAGATATGACGACTACTTCTGCATTCATCTTTAGTTGGCCTAAGTATTGTGACACCATCTTTATAGATCAAACTATAAAATCTAGTAGACAGTAGTTGAGGTCTTTCCACTGGCTGCCTGTCTGTCAGAAGACATATTTTTAAGTTCTGCTGTTGGTCTATAAAGATCTGAATGGTCTACAATGAACCTACTAGACCACCCAGGTCCTCTGGATCTGATCTGGACCAGTTCCCAGAGTCAGAAGCAGACCTGGAGAAGCTGTATTCAGATTCTATGCTTCACGTTTGGAACAAACTACCAGATACAGCGGAAACACTTGTACTTGCACCAAGGTTAATGACCTACCTGTTCTCAGCAGAATTATTAATATTGCCTTTGCAAATTTTCAGTTAGGTCATTGCAATAGCAAACAGACCTAAATTGAAGGAAACCGGACTTTTGCTCAGTTTTTCTTAAAATGTAGTACACATCTGCACAGTTCAAAGAAACTTCACATGTAATGTACACAATGTCACATCTGCACAAATTTGTACTTCTGAAATTGTTTTTAATGTTGCTGCTTATTTTAAATGTAGTTTTTCAGGCTCTCTATACCCAGCTTTAATGGTTTTTATGTTTTTTATGCAAATTATTTTGTATATCAAATTTACTATACTAATAAAGTTACCTTGCCTCTTAGGTTTGTAGAGGGCTTCAAGACTCTAGGGCTACTGAAAGAGCTCCAGAAACACCCAACTGTTTTTCATGACATGTTCGTGTGTGAGGAGAAACCCTTCACAGCCAGGGACTTGAGTGGCCTTTTCACAGTGGCCTATTCTGCTCAGGGCAGCAATCGGCAAGCTCTGGAGAATCAGTTGGTGTGCTTTTGGAGAGACTGGCTGATTGACATTGAAGGTCTGCTTTTTGAATTTTACTTATTTTTTTAAAGATTAAGACTTACTTTGTACAATACAACAAAACTGCGGTACTATTTCCATGTCTAACAGTGGCTTTCTTCCATTTATATGTCATAGAAGAGGAGGATGGTCCACTGTCTCTTGAAGATGTGCTGGCGTTCACCTCTGGAGCCTCTGCCATCCCTCCCCTTGGCTTTTCCTGCAAGCCTGAAATTCAGTTTCTGTATGACACCAAGAAAATGTACCCAGAAGCCAATACGTGTGTTGTTGTTCTGTATCTGCCGCTGCACTCCTCCTATGAGGCTTTTACAACATACATGATGGAGGGGATTTTGCAAGCTCCGACCTTTGGAATTTCTTAAAAGGCTCCAAATGTTGAAAAGTGGCTAAAACTGGACAGTGTTCCATGCTTGTTTGTTGCATGTTCGTCCAGTGGTTGTGTAGTAGTATAATGGGGGGTAAGGTATTTAAACACTTACAGGGCCACCATCATTGTAATAATATAGGACTTACTGGTCAGTTTACTGAATTACCTATATTTTAGATGCGCAGGTCTGAGCAGACTTTATCTGCACAAACTTGCCACCAATTCGCGAGTTCATCCTTTTTCCGGTATTAAATTGCTTTAACTGTGACTAGGAAAAATGTAATTTCACGAGAGACTTCAACTTATGTTGGTCTACCAGAAAATAGACCTTTTATTGAAATAATCACAAAATTACAATAAACATTTGTATCGATATTAGCTCTGATTTACTAACTACGTTGACAAGAATTCAAATTAAAACAAACAGACAGTTAGGAACTTTACTGTTGGCACATTACTTAATTTCTTAATAGCTTAGGAAGAATAAGAAATTGGAGGAATGAAAGCTAAGTTAACGGAAGTTAATTATTTTGAAAAGGCAGGGTGACACTTTCCCATACAGGTCTTAGCTGGGCTTCTCACACGTTCAGAACACATCAACGCCTCGTTACCTGTTGACGATACGTCTTGGAGATAAGAGTTGAAGTTTGTGGACACTAACGGACTGTGTTGTCCAGTCAATTTCCAGATGGCTTCCGCGTGTGTGAGCTGATTCAGACGAGCAAGAAGAGCCGCTTCTCCCGGCAGGAACAGAGCCAAGCGCACTGACTTATTTTCAAAATAAAACTTCAGAAAACAAATTCTTTCATAGAATGAGTGAGTGTGTTACAGTAAGCTTTACTGTAACACCAGCTGAAACGTGGGTCTAATTGACACAATGACCGGAACGTCTCCAGCTTTTTCGGAGGAGGAAAACCAAGTTGGTAGCAAGTTCTCTCCTTCCACTCTAAAGTGAAAAACCGGAAGAGTCCCTTTATAGGGGAGGCGGGGTCTCCCCACCTCCTCGATGACTATTGGCTGGTTTAACAAAATAAAAGATGGAAGTTTGATTCCATAGGCCGAAAGTCTCTTGACGGACAACAGGAAAACTGTTTACATAAACAGCCAGATGGACTGCTTGTGAGCACAGAGAATATTATGGCTAACTTTCACAGACAAAACAGAGAAGGAAGTTGCAAGTTAAAAGTTTACCCTGAACTGTGCCATGATATTGAAGCCTGCTTGCTCTGCAGAAATAAACCAGCAGAAGGGTCAAACTCATGCAAGTAACAGATCATCATTAAATGACAAAATATACTGTAGATCAATTCTGAATTAACACACATTAAAGAGAAAGTTCAATCTGATTAATTAGTGTCCATTAATTCAAAATAATTGTAACGCAATATAGTGTCCATTATTTTTTAGATAGTGTCCATTTGTCTCCTTGAGAGTTTCAAGAAGGTGTAACACTGAGAGTTTCAGAGAGATGCAGAGAGGTGTACTTGAAGGTCAAGACAGAGGGCCTGTATCACTACAGTTGTTTGTTTATTTTAATTTTAAGGTAAAACACGATTTTACAAGTTCCGATATGTGTGCCAATGTTTTTAAAATTCTACTTTTCATTATTTTAATGGATTTTACAAAAAGGCACTTTACTGGTAGTAATGATCAACTATCTGAAGTCAGTGCCAGATTGATTTCATGTTCTGTCAGGTTGAGTTTAAAATGTTTTTATATTTTAATGACAGTTCTGAAGTTTACAAGTTGGTATCCAATACATATGTTCCCTTCTGTATTTGTCTTCATGACAATAAAGCAATTACTGAGGGGAAAAAATAATTCAATGAGCTATTATTTATCTACTGGGCACCAAGTGTAAAATGAAATGTTAAAAAACTCCACTAACATGTATCATTATTTAGCTAAATTTTTGAGTAAAATAATTTCAACTAACATTTTATTGTAATTTAGCTCACTGTTCTTATATTTAGCTAATTTTTACAAAATGTTGAATTTAAATGTTTAACAAATATTTGTAAACATTAAATCATAAATGCTAAACCTGCTGAAGTAAAATGCTGAAGTTCACGTATTTTGCTGTGTGCTCGGCTCATGTTATGACATCATCACCCTGACACGATAGCAACCATTAGCACTCCAATGCAGTTAGTTTCCTTAAAGACATCAAACTTGCTTACAGTATATGGTTTGTGTCAAAGCTGCACTTCAAACTGCTGGACCACAGGTACCACCAGAGGTTGCGCCAGAATTTTTTGCTATCCGTCATTTTGACTGACGGTTAAAAAAAAATCGGTCATGATAAATTTTTACCCGTCGTTTTCTTTTGAAAATGACAATGACTAAACATTCATAGAAAGTGGCTATTGTCATTTTGATTTTGCAGTTCTACCTCAGATGCGGCGCTTGCAGGATTTTATTGGATAAAATCTCATCACACAAATATAGGCCACATGAGCGCACCTGGCTCAACGCGCACAATGTGGCACACACACTGTCCCGCTTTTGAATCAATTACATTACCAAAAGTAGGCTAAAAATAAATTAAAAAAATATATACAGACGTTATTTAGTGGCTGCAGTTTGCAACACTAGATTATGCCTCCTTATTTCTGTCTGCCTCCTTTACAGAAGGACGACCCAGTGGCCTCATGTATCAACGGTCCGTACGCACAAAAACCTTGCGTACGCCATTTTCCATGCAAAACTCATGTATCAAAACTGAACTGAACGTGGAAATGGAAACGTTTCGTCTCTCCTCCAAGAGGAGCCGTTTGCTACATAAGGCTGAGTTCACCTGAAACTTCTCAGACTGATGAAGTCTCTTGGAGGAGAGACGAAACGTTTCACTAAAGAAGAAACCATCCAGTGGACCTATTTATTTTTTATTTTTTTATTTTTTCTGCCTGGATTTCAGTAATCCAGGCAGAAAAGTAAAAAAATGCATCAGGACATTCTCAAGATGTGCTGTTTCAGAGCTCCGATTGTTGAAGGGAGCTTGTCACTTTCTGCCTTGTGCTTGCAGAAGAGATGCCAACGTAGGTCACCCAGAAAATGTAGACTTAGGTGTTGAAATCAAAGTCCTAGCTTATTCAGAAGCTGAGAAATCACAAAATTAAGTTTTTTCGGACGCCATTTTGAAAACTCAGAGATGGCCGCCATGCAAGCCACCTGTAAAAATGGAAACATTGGTTTGATGATTGCTTATGCAATCTACTTTTCAAAAATAGTTTTCCATCTCTCAAAAAAAAATCCAGCGAAAGTTAAAATCCAAACATAACGACCTTGACTGCTATGTCATAAAGTTGATCCTGCTTTGTTCAAAAGATTTATGTGTCCTATGCAGGTGTTCATAAAAAACTGATAACTGCAGTACAACAGGCCTGATATTTCATTTCAAGGTCAGAAATGTGATGGATTGCATTGTGCACTGATGCTTGCTGTTCCTGACTCAGGATGAGTTGAGGTGGCTCAACAGACACAGCTGGGAAGTCTTCCTCATTTAGTGTTGCTGCATGCTGAGCTAGGATAGACTCAATGGCCCTCATGCACGAACCGTTCGTACGCACAGATTTGTTCTTAGCATGTGCGTACGAGTGATTTAGGATCATTTGTGGCATTCAACAATGTTTTCGTATCCTAAGATTTTTTTCAGATACGAACAAAATTTACGTGTGGTCCGGACCTGTCGTAAATTTACGAGCAGTCGGTCCGCTGTTATCCAGACGGATTTCCTTCACTAATAACTTCATATTTCGTTATTTAGAAAATATTTTGGGTTTAAAAAAATCACGCACCATAATTATTCTTGACAATAGGTTATTCTGTTTGAATTAGAATTATAATTTTAAGTTTAATTTGTCTGGTGTGTCGCGCAGGCTTCAGTGAGTCGTGCGCTCCCCTTGGTCATCAAAGCCCTCCTCATATTAACACCCAGGTACATAAAATTCCCATACACCGCCGCAGAACAAGTACGAATTAAGACTGATTTTCATGCTATTGCTGGACTGCTGTGCCAAACACCATCGGAGCAATAGACTGTGCACACATACGGATCAAAGCACCTTCACCTGACGCATTCCCATTCCTCAATCGGAAGCAATACCACTCCATAAATGTCCAAATTATATCTGATTCGAAATATAACCTGCAGAATGTGGTTGCGCGATGACCAGGAGGAGCGCGCATGACTCATTTGTGCTGCAAAACATGTTGGCACGCGCGCAGCATGGCATTTATTGTCCATCCATCTCAGTAACGCAGACTTTTCCTTGATCTCCTCCTGTCCGTGCTGCGGCGAGACGTTTTTTGAAGCCATTTTCAGATCAAACCATTTATTCTTGATTTCTGATACTGTACGACCCACGGGAGACACAACATGCATTATATTAATATGAAGTTAACTGTAGTTTCGAGACATTTTAAAGGGGACCACACATTCAAAATTCACTTTTTAATGTTTTTTTTACTCAACTTTGGGTATTTACTTCATAAAAAAACAGTCCTAAGGCCAAAAAAATGCACCCAGTGGTTTATTTACTCTAAGTAGATTTATTTGTCTGTGATAAAAACGGTTTGTTTTTGAAATAAACTGGAAGTCAATCTCGCTTGTGACGTCACTTGCGAGCTAGGACAACCCACCCCAACCTGAGTCCAGCCCCTCACCTAGCAACCCCTGGTTAGGCTCAACCCACTTCTGTATTAAACACATGACTGTTGTTTTTCATGATTTCATCTCATCTTTTGTTTATATGTTCTTAATTTCATGTGTACAGCACTTTGTTGCAGCTGTGGTTTTTTTAAATGGCTTTATAAATAAAGTATAATTGTTATTTTTATGTTTTAGTTCAATTTTTAGTGTATTTGCGATCGCTCCCAACGCGCAGCCGGCAAAAATTAAACGAGCGGACCCCCGGCGTAGGGACCGGTTGCGACGGGACCCTCTTCTGGCGCGATGGAGCGGAGCTTCAACTGTACAGCCTCATTTCAGCCTCGCAGCAGGCTCGCAGCAGCGAGGACCTTCTCCTTACGGATTAATTTACGGGAGACACTTGGTGAACTTTGTGTGTGTCTTGACTGGAACAGCGATAACTCCCAAAATCTCCGCGTGCAACGAGCGGAGCTGGCGAAAACCGGAAGAGGAACAAGCTAACATTAGCATCGGATTCGGGTGGTCTCATGCTAAAAGGAGCAGCAAACTGCGGCGCGCTCAGACGGGTTTCGGTAAGTTATCTTAAGCTAACACTAACAGTAAGTCAAATGAGTAATAAAAAAAGAGCTAATTTTAAAACAACAACACATTACAGATACTGGCTGTTACAGAGGGCGTTAACAGATCGTTGAAGGGCGTGGACTTCAAGAAACCGGTCGTTCAAAACGAAAGTTAAAAATGGCAGAATTAAAAAGGGTATAATTAATTATCTAAGAATTATTTTGTGTATTAAAATGAATTAATATTGTCAAGATAGCACACAGACATAACATAAAAATTTTAAATACCTATATGTGGTCTCCTTTAAAATGCTTTGTTCAAAAACACATCCGACACTTGCGGGGGGGTGGGGGGTAGCGGTGCGCCACAGCTCTTCTGAAACTATAATGTAACACAGTTGTTTACACTAAAATTAAAAATATTTGACCATCCGACACTTGCGGGGTGGGGGGGTAGCGGTGCGCCACAGCGCGACTGAGAGCAGAACTTCAATCTCCGAACGCGTGAAGTTCTTCTTTTTACTTCTTGATTTTGAATGAATGGACACTTCCTGCTGTCAAAAGGCAGGAAACGTAGCCTTATATGGTGTTTTGAGGGGTGGGAATTATGTAAATAACCTCTCCGCGTGCACGCGCAGGTGGTTAGAACAGGTGGGATTCATCATATTTACGCAACTCATTTACACACTTTTCTTGAGGATAGAAGACTTTGTTGAATCTGACGTGGCATGTTCGTACGAATGCTTCGTACGAACAAAAGTAGGAGAAATTTAGGATAAAAATACGAACATTTTTGTGAATGAGGCCCATTGTTTAGTCTGCTGTAGGGATTTTCCCCAAACACATTGTTGACAGCCGTGTTGTCAGTTTCAATGTTTGTGAGCATGCCCTCTGTCCAAAGTTGAGTTGGTGTGCGATTATTTTCTGTCCTCAAACCATGGTGGTTCCAAGCCTGTCTGAAGTGTTCCAGCCTCTTTTGAATCTCAGGTAGATACACAATATGTAAAGAAAGTCTGTGGATATCATTATCTGGGTTGAGATTTTCTGAGTCCTCTAGACAGTAGAATGTATTGTAAAAAGGCTGGAGCACATGCAAAAATACATCACGCCAAAGGCGTTCTATTCGCTGATTATGAACAGATTCTCCTGTTATGAAGCCTCTGTGTTCAAGTCCTTGAACAAGATGCATGAATAAAGCAACAAGCATGTTTTCACCTCCATGGTCTGATCTGACTCTTGATGGCAGTCCATAGAGAGATGTTGCCTTCAAAAACTGAGAAAGTACTGTTGTTGCCCTATTGTTTGTACTGCAGCTGAGATAGGTAATCAGTCGCGAGTGTCCATCGATGGCACCATGTATCACAAAGCCCCATCTGGAAAGTTGGAATAACACAAAATAAAATTATTACTTGAAATAAGGGTATGGCCACTTACCTGGAGACCATGTATTAATGCTCAGATACATTGCATCACAAAAAAAAACTTTTTAATATTTTTGCTAAAATCTTATTTTAATGACTCACAAGTCAAAATGTTAATGAAAACGGTAATTACCATTTCATGCAAAGCATATTTTTGGAAGACATTATCAATTTTTGACACAAATCAACTTTTACAATCTTCATAAAGAAAATTTTATATATTAATTGCTGGAGAAATACGTAAGGTCACTACTATGTTGATTCAGTTTGTGGTTTTCAGTAGAAAGCAATCATTCAGAGCACAATAAGCAAAACTCAATTACACAACTTGAAGTAATCTCTACTGATCAGCATTGTGGGTATTCCAGATAGGAGGCAAAATGGAGCCCCTCAAGTTTGACATGTAGAATCACAGGTCCTTCATGAGGCCATTGACACACACACACACACACACACACACACACACACACATAT
>JBBPBX010030787.1:15213-28969 GCA_038048925.1 Garcialebias charrua
AAGATGGGACCACAGCGAAGAAGATGCATCATGAAACATAAACACGCCATGAACTCTATGGCTGCATATAGATTGTGTTTATGAATAAGCAGCTTGATTAGATTTGAGTGTTTGATTACTTGTTTAAAAAAAAAAAAGTGCTTCTGTGTTTGTGGGCACAGACTGCTGACCAGGCAGCATTATGCCAGAGCTCGGGCCCTCATAGACACACAGTCAGCACAATGCCTGTCACCGCAGCCAGCCAATCAGATCACTTGAAGCGTGGGTCAAAGGGCAGACAGGAACCAATAGTTGGAGAGGATCCTCCGTACTTTAAACCAGCTGTGACATAAAACACCTGCAAAAAGTTTCCTATTTATGCTGATGCTTTGGTTTTAATGTGGGAAAAAAATCTATATAAAAAAAACCTACTAAATGCATACAAACACATATACAGTATACAACTTTAAGAGGTTAATGAGTCATGTAGAGAAATTGTTTCTCAAAGTCACCAATTTTAGGACAATAACGTCATTTTTTTTATCCAGTTTAACAAATTACCATTAACTTAAATTAAAAAAAATTTAATTCCAATTTATTCATTTTAAAATACAACACAAAAAAATCCCATACATGAGACTGACTATACAATATAAAAATAAAATGAAGGGTAGCAGAATGAAGAAAAAATCTTATTATATCTGCCCCCTTTTTCAAACAATCAATGCAAACAAAAAAATCATCAACAAGTAACAGAACATAAAAGAACAGCTCCCTATAATTACTGTATTGAACTACAATACAACACACGCTACACTATTTCATATATATTTTTGCAATAGTTTAGTTTTGATCATTTTCTTAAATGTAAACATTGATTTTGCATTTTTAATTTCAGGCTTTGAACATTGAAATAAAAGAAGTTTCTAAATCAAACGAGTCTTGATTTATTTAATTTGTTCGACTTGAAATATCAGTTACAAAAATATACATTTTTTTAATACATACTCAGACTGTTTCTGTTATTTTAGCAAAAACGTCACATCGCTCCCAATTTTGGGGAAATTTACAGTATAGTGTTTGGAAATGTCATTTTTGTGTGCCAATAAAAAGTATTTTCTGAAGCTTGGTACCTAAACCTAACAATAAAGTAAGGGAAAATGATAACAACAGTATCATTTGGAAAGCATATTTCCTGCTGCCTTACATACCAAAGTTTTAGGCAAGATCTCATGTGATCTCCTAGCTTTTATGACATGTGATGAGGATCATTTTAGCTACTACCACACCTAATTGTAGCTCAATAGCTGTAAAATTTTACAAAATTATAGCCACTATTATTTGGATGCTGATTCCAAAGGTTAATCAGATGTTGAGGTACATCCAGTAAATACATTCTGAGGGTTTTATTAAAATCGGATCAGTGGTTCATGAAATATACAGCCTCATTTTTTTATGTTGTGCTATTATTCAAGATGTCACATGTAAAGACTGAGAATTATGTTGTGCAAAACATATTTTCTTTCAATTTGCTTCCCCTCTGCAATTTCTTCAATACAAATACCTAGTAAAACTCCTTTTATTTTAATGTTCAAAGCCAAATATTTAAGATACCAAAAACGTTGCCCTGATGTTGAACTGCAGCGTCTTTATAAATTCTCTTATTTGAGATTAGTGTGTAGTCAAAGCTCCTCCTCTGACATTTATTTCACCTCTTAAAATGTGTATCGGTTCATCAAAAACATGTTTATTGCCATAAAATTAATCCCACATCCCTTCAGATTACATGCAGCTCTACACATTGGCTTGTTTTAGTGTGCAGAGATCTTTTACTGTGCAAATTCAATCTCAACTCTTTTCAGTGATGTCATCAAGGCTTTATTTCCTCCAAAGTGAAGGTCGATTTGCCATACATTTTGTACAGCTACGTGCACTGAGCATAGCATTAGTCCACACAGTTAGCTGTCTTGATGTCAGAGATGTTAGATGCCAGAGATAAAGTCTGGACTGAGTCATCGCCACGCTGCGCCTCACACCAAACCTCCAAATGTGGCTCATCATCAAACCTTGTTGAGCCTTCAAAGCAGGACACTGACTCACACCTTAAGATGGAATAAAACTCTCCAATTGGTACATTTTCATCTTTAAATCACTTCTTGGTCTGCTGCCTTCATACATCTCCTCCTACATGTCACTACGTGAGTGCAGCTACAGTGTGCGCGCTCAGGACATTATTACATGCAGCGTACCCCCCAGTGCAGACTGAACTAGTCAAAAGGGCCTTCTCCTACTCTCATCCTGTTTCCTGGAGCACTTTGCAAAAAGACTTGAAGCTCTCGACCTTGACCTCCCTAAGTGGCTTCAAACATCTTCTAAGTTCATGGGAAAAACCAACGCAGACTTGTTCCTGTTTTTAGTATTTTATATCGCTTTGTAATATAGCTGTTTTTGTTTCATTTTTTGTATCTTTTTCTTCCATTTAATTTTTCAATTTATATGCTTTCTTTCTTGATTGTCTACTGTTGTCATCAATCTTTGTTAAAAACAGGTATTTCTTGTAAATGAGTCCTCAAGGCTCAATGAGACTAACCTGTATAAATAAAGGTTGAATGAATGGAAGCAGTTAGGGACACCTAGAAGCACATTGCATAGGTAGCTGGACCTGGAATAGTCTGATTCAGGCAGTAGGATGACCTGCATCAAAAGGCAGTCCATCATCTTACGGGGAACCTAGCGATAAGATGGCCGTGTGATTTGATGGTGCGCCTCACAGTAGGCAGGGAACGAGACTATGCTAGGATCCTTGATCATACTTAAACTTTCTCTAGATTGTTTAATTGTCTTCTCGAAGCTCAACCATGGCCATGGCTGACCGCAACAAACCAATATGAGGACCTCACTCAGTACTGACCGACCGTGCCTACAGTGTTTTGTTGTTGTTGTTTTTTTGCTGCCATTCATTTTTGTTTTGGGGAAAATATTTTTGTTGTTGTTGTTTTATTAGCTGATGTTTTTTTCCCCCAACAGTTGAATGTCCTGCTGATATTTGTTCAGCATGTTACTAAGCAGGATATGCCTACTTTTATGATTTTAGGGGAAAAAAAACTATTTTGACTAGAATCGCACAATATCATGTGAAACTAAATTATTGAAGCTTGTATGAGACATAAACATAGATCACGTAATTCTTTAACGTAAGCCAAATGGGCCTTCTTTTATAGCCATAATGCTGTGCAAACATAGTCTGAAACGCATTATAAATGTCCACTTTTGGGGTATTAATAAGACTGAGCTGAATACAGCTCCTCAGACTGAAGAAGTCTTTTGGATGAAAGACGAAACGTTTCTACCTTTTTTGGTTTTGTTTGTTTGTTTTTTGAATGTCCAGAGGACCAGACTTAATTTTTTTAGATACACTTTTGGGGCATACCTGTCAAGTTTTGGATTTAAAATAAGGGAAATTTTCTGCCGGGTACTCCGAGCCATCCCACTAGCCCAGGGGTCTGCAGCCTTTATGATAAAAAGAGCCGTTTTTCACCGTTGTTCACTACATTAAACGTGTCCAGAGCTGCAACAACCTGCTACAACTGTGGTTATCAACTGGTGGCCCATGGGCCACTTTGGGTTTGCTGGAGGGGATTTTGTGGCTAGTAAGGGTCACACTATAAAGCAAAATATATCTAATGCTTTTTAACATTTATTAAAGAAAAAGACCAGATTCTTGTAAAGGGGAAGTTTTCAGTGTTTATCTGTTTTTAAATAAAAAAAAATATATATAAACTATGCAGACAGTTCTTCATGAAAAGAAATAAAGCATCAAATTAAAGTATGTTTTACTCGTACTCGCTCCAGTGTTCACATATTTGTAAAAGAAATGGCATCAAATCTGTTTGAATTCATTCTTTTTTGTTGTTTGTACCACCAATAAAATTCAGTTTTATGTCAGTTTTAGCCAAAGCTTGAAAGAGCCACTAAAGAGGGAGCAAAGAGCCACATGTGGCTCCAGAGCCGCAGGTTGCAGACCCTTGCACTAGCCCAACCAAAGTCCAGGACCCCTTACATTTTAAGACAGGTTTACAAGAAATCTAAAATAACTACCTATCAGCCACTTACAAACCAGTTATGTGATCACAATCTGATAGGCCTACCTTTGTTGACATTGAAATGCTGTGAACATTCTTGCCTCTAGCCCGCGTTTGTGCTTGACGGATTTTTCATGCTGACGGACATCGTTCCTTCCCCCATGAGAGACACTAAAGTCGCAGTTACAAATCTTACAAAACGCGTAATTGTGCCCCACCCTACTCTTCTTTAAATTCGCTGTCCCATTTTTCAAGATATTTACACGAAGTCTTAACTTTTTTGGCAGGGACGCCTTCTCTCTCGTTACATTCATCTATCTCTGGTGTGTTTTTCCGGGTTTGTTCCCGGCCGCTGCCAGCACTAACATCGCGAGAACTGCCACCGAGGCTACTGCAGGTGGCAGTTCTCGCGAGGCTAGTGACAGGCACTGGAATGTTTTTTTTATTTTTATAATATTATAATACGGGAAATTTCCGGGAAAATAATAATTTGGGATGACGATGGGAAAGAGGGGTAAAATCCGGTAGGTTCCCGGCCAAAACGGGAGACTTGACAGATATGTTTTGGGGTAGTTCAGTACACATGGTCAAAGTGGATAATTGTTTTGGGGAACTGACTGGTGAAAGCATTACCTAAATTTCAACCTTGCCGTTAAGAAAATATATAAATCACTGACGAAAACGTAGCATAAGTAGCATAAGAATTAAACATCACATACAGTATTGTGTTAATTTTATACAAACTTTGTTTCGGATCCCAACATTTGGTAAGTACCACCCAACAGTTGATAAATCTGTCTGTTTGAATCTTTGCTATAGGACTTTCTTTAGCTGCTAGCAGAAAATTATCTGTCATAGTGTTGACCTTCATTCAGGCTTCATATCTTGTACTGTTTTAAAATTATTCTATGAACAACAAAAGGAGTACAGAGAAAGGTAGTTTATTTTTCCTAATTAATGTGTAAAGTTGAAGATGCAATGCACAACTTAGGCTTTTTGGACCCTCTGTGGCCCTGCTGCACGCCCCTGTCCGGGGTCATGGGCCTGGGGGATTTAAGGCTTATGCCACAATATCCTCTTAAGACAGGAACGGGCAGTTAAATGGATCAAGTTACTGGAGGGTAGTGCAGTACTTAAGCTAAAAATTTTGAGCTAGATGGTGCGAGAACTATGCATTGGTCACTTACACTGAAAAAGACTGACTTCTAACGGTGTTTGAGCAACAACCTTTGAGTGTGATTATTGACCATTAAATAACAATTCTTTAATAAGGTTAAGATCATAAACCATTCATGTTGATGGTTTGGTTCAATTCCCAGTGTAGCTTTGATAGCTAAAATTGCAACCACGTGGTTGTCAGAGGAGCCCCAGTAAAAGTAAAACAGTAAAAACAAAGCACCTGTCTTGAAGTCTCCATCAAAACTGCACTCATTTTTCCAACCTCAAGATATTTTACTGCCTTAATGACCCTGTTGTGGTGTCTCAGGTGGAAAAAGAGGACTCGGGGGTACGGCTCCAGCTTAAAATTTAAAGCGTCTTGATTCAAGAAATCTTCAAAGGCACAGAATGGAGGGTACTGGTCCAAACACGGGTAACGAATGGAAACAACGGATAACGTACAAACACACCATTCAGTACCTAATGTTCTTACAAGTGACACAGAGAACTGAAAGGCTTTTTTAAAGCTGAAGACTAATTAGCACAACAGAAAACACCTGAGAGTAATAATCAGCTGAGGACAGATACAGGAGCTGGAACCAAGGGAAAACAGACTAAAATGAACACCAAAACCTTGAAAGACTATAAAGGTGAGTACAGGAAAACACACATCATGACAATACCTCCTCTCTAAAAAGTGGCACCAGATGCCCCAAAAAACTAAAACCCCATCAAAAATATAAGTGGAAGGTGGTGGGAAAAAGTCAAGGACAGAGGGACTGAAATTTTTTTTTTCCTTCACTGGCAAATGGTGTGATACACGAAAAAGACGTTAGTCACTCATAAAGGCAACGTAAAATACTGAAAAAAACGTCTGTTCCTACGGCAATAATCAGGGTAGCTACTGAGGGCTGTTTTTTGCAGATGATGTGGTCCTATTGGCTTCATCAGTTCGTGATCTACAGCTTTCGCTGGAGCGGTTTGCAGCTGAATGTGATGCGGCCGGGATGAGGATCAGTTCCTCCAAGTCCGAGGCCATGGTCTTGAGCCGGAAAAGGGTAGCATGCCTTCTCCGGGTCGGGGAGGAGGTCCTGCCCCAAGTGGAGGAGTTTAAGTATCTCGGGGTCTTGTTCACGAATGAGGGAAAACTGGAGCGTGAGATCGATAGGCGGATAGGTGCAGCGTCCGCAGTGAAGCGGGCGCTGTACCGGTCTGTCGTGGTGAAGAGAGAGCTGAGTCAAAAGGCAAAGCTCTCAATTTACCGATCGATCTACGTTCCCACCCTCATCTATGGTCATGAGCTTTGGGTTATGACCGAAAGAACAAGATCTCGGATACAAGCGGCTGAAATGAGTTTTCTCCGCAGGGTGTCTGGACTCTCCCTTAGAGATAGGGTGAGAAGCTCAGTCATCCGGGAGGGACTCGGAGTAGAGCCGCTGCTTCTCCACATCGAGAGGAGCCAGTTGAGGTGGCTCGGGCATCTGGTTAGGATGCCTCCTGGACGCCTCCCTGGTGAGGTGTTCCGGGCATGTCCCACCGGGAGGAGACCCAGAGGAAGACCCAGGACACGCTGGAGGGACTATGTTTCTCGGCTGGCCTGGGAACGCCTTGGGATTCCCCCAGAGGAGCTGCTCCAAGTGGCTGGGGAGAGGGAAGTCTGGGCCTCCCTACTTAGGCTGCTACCCCCGCGACCCGACCCCGGATAAGCGGAAGAAAATGGATGGATGAATGGCTACTGAGGGCCTCAACTCCCAGTGGGTAGCCCGGAAAACTTTTTAACTGGTTGAGGAGATGGGGGATGAGAGGATGCCTAGGAGCCCCCAGAAAACAGTGTCCAGCTGACGCATTTCTGGACCTCCTCAGAAAGATGAGGACTCGAACAGAGGTCCTTTGCCTTCTCGCAGTAGCAGGACCATTCAACACTTGGAACTTGGTTGAACAGCATGACTGGAACTTGTAGGACAGTTTCTGGAAGAACTATGACTCTGAGGTTCTCAGACCATGAAAACCAGATCCACTGAAGACTCTGTTACAGCGATACTCAAGAACAGACACCGCTGACCCATCCAGCTCATCAGCACTGCTGGACCTGCAATGCCCAGCAACACAACTGGACACTCAGTGAATTCAGCTCCCTTTGGCCCCTTGGACTCATCAGGAGACTCTGGGCCCACCAACTCTTAGAAACACATTGAGGGTGCCAGCCCATCAAAAAAAAAAAAGGTAGAAGACACGGGCTCGTCAGAGCACACTGGAGAGTTGAGCGGAGACAAAGATACTAATATCCGGATTAGCGCACCTCAACTCCGCCGGACACTACAAAGGACCTTCCAATACTCGGGGAGCAGGACTCTTTCACCTATAGAGAACATTTGGCGCATCATAAAGAGGACGGTGTGACAAAGAAGGCCCAAGACGATTTTACAGTTAGAGGCCTGTATTAGACATGAAAGGGAGAGCATTCCTATTTCTAAACTTGAGAAACTGGTCTCCTCTGTCCCCAGACGTCTGGTGAGTGTTGTAAGAAGAAGGGGGGATGCCACACAGTCGTAAAAATGGACTTGTCCCAACTTTTTTGGGATTTGTTGACGCCATGAAATTTTGAAGCAACATACTTTGTATTTTTCCCTTAAAATGATACATTCTCTCAGTTTCAACTTTTGATCTGTGATTTGTGTTCTATTCTGAATAAAATATTAGATGTTGGCACCTCCACATCATTGCATTCAGTTTTTATTCACAATTTGTTCAGTGTCCCAACTTTTTTGGAATCTGGTTTGTAAAATGAACACCAAAACCCCAAAAGACTACAAAGGTGAGTACAGGAAAACACACATCATGACAATAGCCATGTAATGGTCAGTATAGCAGCCTTTTTACATGCTGTTTTCAAAGGCGTGCACAAAACCTGGAAAATTTTAATTAGAGCTTGTTTCAAACCAAAATGTTTGTATGGCACTTTTTTCCCTTAAATCTCCTTCTCAAGCCCTGCAGCCTGTTCTGTACCCTACTGCAGTGTTTATGTGAAAACAGCAGAGTACACATACACACACACTGACCAAACCCCTCACAGTAGAAAATTGGCTGTGGAAAGTGCCACCCGTAACTAATTATTTTCCTGATTATGTTTTGTATGAGTAATGGAGAATTGAGGTAGAATGTTGTACAGTAGTTACACACATGTGCCCATGTTGTGTGATTGAACTGAGGGTTAATACATATTCCTCTTTGCAGTGGTTCCCCAACATTTTTGCTTCCAAAATAACAGTGGCAGAAAGCTGGGTGCAACATGGGCATAACAACACAATTGACTTCCACAACTCTTCCAATATAGTTCATTTAAAAAAAAATCTATTTGTGACTTTTTGGGCCAGTCTAATTTCTAAATGTTACCTTCACTCTTTGACCCTTAATTCAAAATCCAAAGGGGTAGTGGTTAAAATATTCTCCTATAAAATGGGACACCCCTTCATGACACTTATACACCAGTAGTTACCACTTATTCCTATTACAGTACACAAGTAGATTTGATATCAGTATTTCCATATTTGTTGTGTGATAAAACTGGTTTTGGCATAGAATGTTTATTACATTAAAGATTTTCTCTAATTAGAGGTATTTCAAAGAAGAACACGTAAGAAAATAACTGCTTATAACCTTGACACAGAACCTAACGTCAAAGGTTTTTAACCACCCTTTTGAGATTTTCCCAAGCCAAGTAGCTATCAGACAGATAGCTATGATGGAATAGCTGTATACAGTAGTACACAATTGATAGTATGTTTGATCTCTTTAAAAAAAGGTTTTTAAGTTTCAAGATAATTAAAACACAGATTTTAGTCCTTGCGTTTGTTCTTTGGTGACCTCCAAACTGGATGTCAACAAGCAAGCAAAACATGTCCATGGGCCACCCCGGGTCATTGAATGGTACAAAACAGAAAGAGAAACACACATGTTTTCAGGGAATTAAAAGCCAAAAAGTGAAGGTGTGAAAAAAAGTTCAGAGGGAGCTAATGGGCAGTTATGCAATGTAGCAAAAAAGATTAGCAGACTTGACATTGTTGCATAATGCTGCTTCCAGACAGTAATCCATACAACAACCTGCCTGGTTGGCAGGCAGCACCAAGGACAGGCGACTGCGACCTGAACAGGACAAGAAGCTCTGCATCTGAGAAATCCTAAAACAACAACTGTCTTTTTGACACACAAATTGTGTATCTGTTCAATGCATTCTTATCTCACAGTTGTCTTTAAAACATTTGTCTGAAGTGGAGACATTTCTAACATACCCAAGTTTTTTTAAACTGCCTTAAATGATTCCAAAGGACATGGAATGAGGGTGTCTCTCCACTGTAGCTTGTGGCTTCACATTTTGGTCCATCACTTTTCTCTTGCAACGAGCATCAGTTAAATCAAGCTAGATCGATTTCAATCGGCGGCTTACCAAAATCATGTGGCTGCCACCAGGCCAGTGCAATGGAGCTAAAAATACCACCCCCTGGGCTCTATTGTGGCTGCTGGTATGGTGTGTCTGGTCTTACAAGTCCCCCAACGAAACCATCAGATTACAAATGCAAACAATTCCCTCTCACTGACACAGTTGAGTAAAGCTGTAATTAGAGCAAAAGAAAATGTGAGGCATGCTTTAAAAGGTCAGAGATAGCACAGATAACTTAATTGGTGTAAATCAATGGAGAACAGAAATAAAGGTATACAGTAATTAGAGCTGTAGACAACTGGAAAGCCCACACCTGTTTGACAAAGCACCCAGGATTCCCCCTCAAAGATCTCACAAAGCCAAAAAATAATTCAAATCCAAAGCAGGACTAGTGTTTTTGGAAGGAATGCATATCGGCCACCAAATTTCATGCTAAAGTTTTAAACAAAGCTGTGGTGCAATCTCAGCATTCACATTATGTACTAAAATACTCTCAGGTACTCCACATCAATTGTTTTAGCTCAATATCCATGAAAATGACTGTGTATAGTCATTTTTGTGTTGGTTAAGATGAATTAGCTGTGACGGTCAACTTAAATCAGATTGACTCCAAAAGTTAACAAGTTGTAGATTTATGTTGTAATTTAACAGAATCTTATTTAAAGCCAGGTCTGGTTTTATCTGCACATAACACTTTGGATAATAGGCTTATAGGATCCAAACAGTGTGTTAAATGTATTATACTGTTGGCTGCATAGGGGACTTGTACTGTAGAGTGAAAACAATAGACAAAGATCTCTTGACATCTCAGAGCTGCCCACTCTATGAGCCATGTTTCAACCAGGACTAATATTTTCCTATGAGTCATATTGAAATGTTTTGTATTGCTCAGACCACGGACAGGGCAACAATCGGTCACAAGGAGCTTCTGTTTATTCTCAGTCATTCAATACACAATAATCCTTGAATATCAAAGGCAATTTTGTTTTTCTTTTTCTTTAAGGTGTTTTAAAGGTTTTTAACTTCATGATTAAGAATTAAAAACGCTCTTCTTGACATCTTGATGAGAATCATGATGCCTTCAAGAAAATATTTCAAAAAAGTTCAGCTGTCCTTAATGCAGCAGTGGCACAGTTTGCATGTTCTCTCCATGCATGAGTGGGCTTTTTCTGGGTTCTCCGGTTTCCTCTCACAGTCCGAAAACATGCTTTATCCACCTTATTCTTGGGGGTGTCACTGTAGAAACGAATGTGCATTGTACTTCCTGTCCGACACCGGAAGTGCCTGTATTCCATAGGCGGAGTATGGATCGCGGGTGTTTTTGAAAGTTATTTTCATTCATTTTATCGGAGCAAACACAGCTTTTGTTTAAACGGAACGTTTACTGAAATGTCCTACCGGGGTTCAGGTACCTGCTGTGCTGTTCGCGGCTGCACCAACAACCGGACCAAGCTAAATCTTTGGCTAAAACAACAGTGTTTTCAACACGGACCCAAAACAAAGAAAGAGTGTTCCTGCATCCTTCTCTATGGCTGTGTCTGCGCGATCAGGTAACATCTGTAATTTCTTTTTATTCAGGGAGGGTTTATTAATGAGAGTTTTGGATGATTTACTGTCTTAAAATGATATATGTCAGGCGCGACCGGTGTTACAGAACACCGTGACTTTTAGCCGAGATAGCTGCTAACAAACGTTAGCCGAGAGGCCGGAGCAAACGCGTTCGCTATTTATGTATTTTTAAATTATGTCTGCGCGATCAGGTAACATCTTTTTATTCGGGGAGGGTTTATTAATGAGAGTTTTGGAAGATTTATGCCTGGTACCCACTGCATAACTCGAAACGCGCCTGCCGCCCCCTTTTGGCCGCTGGTCACGGTCCCACTGGCCACTGAAGACCGTCTGATGACGTACACTAGGGGGTAGCAGAGGGAGGGGTCTCTAGCTTGTTTTCCGGGTTCAGTTGTTGTGTTAACTGCACCTCCGACGGTCTTCGATGAGATTAAAACTTTTTTTTAATGTTTGGGGTGATCTACACTGGAGAGGACAGCAGCCTGTCAGCAGCAACTGTAAAAATGCCACGTTTCTTACCGGAGTTTGGGTCCAATTCATGGAGGCTGGATCCGGTAAGTTTAAAAAGTAAAAAAAAAGTCCCGTTGTGGTTGTGTAATCAGATAGCAGAGGCTCTCCCCACTGTTTGCTGGACGCGTCGAGCCTCCAGAGATGGAATTTTATGGCGTTGGCAGTTCGACGCCGACGCGCGCGTGCGTGTGCAGGCTGCCGCCGCGCCGCTTCGATCACTCGAATCGCGCCGCTTCCTGGTTCGCCGTGACTCGACGCGTCTCCTCAATAGACTTTGAATGTAAACCGGCAGCTTCAGCCACCCGAAACCGGGGGCAGTGGGTACCAGGCATGACTGTCTTAAAACGATAGATCTCAGACGCGACCGGTATTTTTAGCCGAGATAGCTGCTAACAAACCTTAGCCGAGAGGCCGGAGCAAACGCGTTCGCTATTTATGTATTTTTAAATTATGTCTGCGCGATCAGGTAACATCTGTAATTTCTTTTTATTTGTCCCTCCTCTTTTAACAAAACGAGTGGTGTTCCCACATTTTTAATGAACTAAAACAACAAAGTTTGGACTGTCTTCAACTGTATTACTCGCATGTAAACAAACGGTGTTTCCGGTCAACCGGAAGTCGTGTGCACATTTCGCGCAAAGCGTCATGGGGCGTAGGAATAACGTGGATAGGCTGATAGGTTACTACCATATTTTCTGCCATACACGACGCACCAACCTATAAGTCGCAGTCCAAATATGTCTAAAAATGTGGAAAAAACATAAATACGTTGCTTCGCCATATACGTTGTATCTATTATGCGTCACCGCTGATGCGTCGTGTTTGTTACGCATCACTGTTGACAACCCGGAAATCTAGGCCGAAACTAGAAATGTGGGCTGAACCTAGAAATGTAGGCTGAACCTATAGGCTGAACCTAGAAATGTAGGCTGAACCTAGAAATGTAGGCTGAACCTAGAAATGTGGGCCGGTGTTGAGCCAAAAATCGATTGGCTGCCAAATAGTGGCCATGGTAGCGTACACGGGAGGACATTAACAAGAATTTAATTAGATTAACACTTAAAAACAAGTATTTGTTTTCTCAAAATTATAGCAAAGCTGTGTCTCAATCTAATTTTTCCTTAATTCAATTCAGTTCAAAAATACATTATTAATCCCAAAGGGAAATCAATTGTTGTTTTAGCTCATCTTGGTTTCATTAAAGTTGTTCTAGATACTGATGGCTTTGGGCAGGAAGGATCTCTTGTAGCAGTCCGTCCCACAGCAGATCCGAAGAAATTGGCTGCAGATGCCGATCCGTCCACACAGACCCTGCAGACCTCTCGTCTTCTTGGGCAGCAGGACTGCCTGGATGCTGGCAGAACTCCTCCCCGAGCGATGGCCATTTCTCCTAGCAGCCTGCCGGGCCCCTCGTTGCTGCACACTTAACTGCAGGTGCCACGGGATGATCTCGGTCCTCCCACTGTCACAAGCTGTGTTCCCCGCTACCTCCAAGTTCTTAGAGGTCAGACACTCGAGCACAGCCTCCAGGTAGACGGTAATGCATCCACAGCACCTCCTTTTCAACTCATTTAGGATTTGGGGCTGTAGCTGAGGTCTTATTTGAGCTCCTGAGATGTTAATCAGCAGCTCCCAGTTGTAGAAAATTGCCTTGTTATTATGGTTATGCATCACAACAAATGTCCAAATGTGAAAAAGTTTTCAGTAAAAATCCTTCCAGCAGCACAGCATCTGATACCAGAGGAAGTAATATAAAAAAAAAGTGATTTGCATCCAGGAAATTTTGTAATTAAAGTTTTCAAAAGCAAAATCTCAGAATGAATGTAAGAGAGATACTCCAACATGCAGCCACCTTGAGCAGCGCATAATAATAAATGCATTTGGACAATCAAATCAGTTGCATTTTCAAAAGCCGATACGCGGAAACAAGATAACCACTTAAAGACAATTATAAGGTGTGTCTCAGTTTAACTTTTCCTTAATAAATGCACTTTGACATTCAAATCAGCTATATTTTCAC
>JBBPBX010030788.1:0-16043 GCA_038048925.1 Garcialebias charrua
GGAAAAAAGAAACATTGCTGTTTGTTGTTTATCACTCAAAATAACTTCTTCTTCACGAACTGAAGCCAAATCGCTAATATCTACAGTTTTAAATGGCTAAATTCGACGGATACGTTTATATATTTCTCCATTACAGAGCTCTGTAAGAGTTCACGATAGCTTTGCTGACATCTGGTGCTCACTTCATGTATGTGCAACCTCTCCTGAAATAAAACAAGCAACACGGCAAAAAGAAACATTGCTGTTTGTTGTTTATCACTCAAAATAACTTCTTCTTCACGAACTGAAGCCAAATCGCTAATATCTAAGGTTTTAAATGGCTAAATTCGACGGATACGTTTATATATTTCTCCATTACAGAGCTCTGTAAGAGTTCACGATAGCTTTGCTGACATCTGGTGCTCACTTCATGTATGTGCAACCTCTCCTGAAATAAAACAAGCAACACGGCAAAAAGAAACATTGCTGTTTGTTGTTTATCACTCAAAATAACTTCTTCTTCACGAACTGAAGCCAAATCGCTAATATCTATAGTTTTACATGGCTAAATTCGACGGATGCGTTTATATTTTTGTCCATTGTATTCAATGTGCGGTTGGAGCAAAGTTCTTTATCTGACGTTACAATCACGTGACCGGAAAAACCCGAATTTACCGTGTAAAAAAACGGCGCTAATTTTAAACTATTTTGGAGAGGAATTTTCATTCATTTCACATTATTTTAGCAAAAACGGTCAGGGGTCAATCTTAATATTTATATATGTTGTGCCATTTTTTGAAAAGTTAAAAAATCATGTCAGTGGAGCTTTAAGAAGTACATAACCAAAGTTGAGTAAAAAAAGATTAAAAAGTGAATTTTGCATCTTTGGTCCCCTTTAAAAACTGTGTTAGGATAGGCTAAGTGCTTGGTGACTGTACAGTACTGTACATGTATTCATTTATTAAAAAAAAAAATAATAATATATTTTTTTACTATATGATTCGACTTACGTTTTTTTCGACATACGAACGGTCCTTAGGTCCGGAACTCGTTCATAAGTTGAGGGTTCCCTGTAATTGTCAAATTTCAAACAATATTATTGTTTATCGCAATAATTTCTGAGACAATTAATCGCCCAGCAGAAATTGTTATTGTGACAGGCCTAGCAATGGCTGCATGAACCACTATAACAATTTTAGACTGGAGTTGTTTAAGATGGCAGCTATCCTCTTTGGTATTGACTGCGTTCAGACTAGCCGTTAGCTCATCAGTTCTGGCAGACTAAAGTCTATTTTTCCAAACTGAGGTTGTTCAAAGAGTCGTCAACTTTATGAAAGGCAGGGGTGTCAGAACTCACTTACAAAAGAGGGGGGGGGGGCATAATTAAAACCTTTTTCAAATTAAGGGCCAATTGAGTCTACATGAACTCAGATCAGATACTCAACATATTTTCTTGATCACAAGTTCCTCAACAAGAATTTGACTGGTCTCATTTAATGTTCTCGGTTGTGCTTTCAACATCAAAATCAAAGATTATTACTGAAAAAATTCAAGAGACAAAAGTATTTTGCGTGTCACATAACATCTTGGGGGTAGGGATGCGCGATATATACGTAGAAACGATAGAAATTTAGCCTACGATAGAGATCTGTCTTCTACCGGCTAACCGCAGAAAATCAGAGTTGTCCGATTTAATCGATACTTTTTTTAGTTTAAAACTGTGCATAAGTGGTGTTGAAGTGTACAATCAAAGTTGTCAGAGTTAATCAATACTTTTTTTGTGTTGAAAACTGTGTGTACCGGTAAGTGGTGTTAAAGTCTTTTCTTCGAGTGCTAAGTAGCGAAGTTACAAGCTAACTTCGTCCGGCTTGCCGTAGTTTGCCATATTCAGACGCATGTTTGTTGTTTATCACTCAAAATAACTTCTTCTTCACGAACTGAAGCCAAATCGCTAATATCTACAGTTTTACATGGCTAAATTTGACGGATACGTTTATATATTTCTCCATTACAGAGCTCTGTAAGAGTTCACGATAGCTTTGCTGACATCTGGTGCTCACTTCATGTATGTGCAACCTCTCCTGAAATAAAACAAGCAACACGGCAAAAAGAAACATTGCTGTTTGTTGTTTATCACTCAAAATAACTTCTTCTTCACGAACTGAAGCCAAATCGCTAATATCTACAGTTTTAAATGGCTAAATTCGACGGATACGTTTATATATTTCTCCATTACAGAGCTCTGTAAGAGTTCACGATAGCTTTGCTGACATCTGGTGCTCACTTCATGTATGTGCAACCTCTCCTGAAATAAAACAAGCAACACGGCAAAAAGAAACATTGCTGTTTGTTGTTTATCACTCAAAATAACTTCTTCTTCACGAACTGAAGCCAAATCGCTAATATCTATAGTTTTACATGGCTAAATTCGACGGATGCGTTTATATTTTTGTCCATTGTATTCAATGTGCGGTTGGAGCAAAGTTCTTTATCTGACGTTACAATCACGTGACCGGAAAAACCCGAATTTACCGTGTAAAAAAACGGCGCTAATTTTAAACTATTTTGGAGAGGAATTTTCATTCATTTCACATTATTTTAGCAAAAACGGTCAGGGGTCAATCTTAATATTTATATATGTTGTGCCATTTTTTGAAAAGTTAAAAAATCATGTCAGTGGAGCTTTAAGAAGTACATAACCAAAGTTGAGTAAAAAAAGATTAAAAAGTGAATTTTGCATCTTTGGTCCCCTTTAAAAACTGTGTTAGGATAGGCTAAGTGCTTGGTGACTGTACAGTACTGTACATGTATTCATTTATTAAAAAAAAAAAAAATTAATATTTTTTTTTACTATATGATTCGACTTACGTTTTTTTCGACATACGAACGGTCCTTAGGTCCGGAACTCGTTCATAAGTTGAGGGTTCCCTGTAATTGTCAAATTTCAAACAATATTATTGTTTATCGCAATAATTTCTGAGACAATTAATCGCCCAGCAGAAATTGTTATTGTGACAGGCCTAGCAATGGCTGCATGAACCACTATAACAATTTTAGACTGGAGTTGTTTAAGATGGCAGCTATCCTCTTTGGTATTGACTGCGTTCAGACTAGCCGTTAGCTCATCAGTTCTGGCAGACTAAAGTCTATTTTTCCAAACTGAGGTTGTTCAAAGAGTCGTCAACTTTATGAAAGGCAGGGGTGTCAGAACTCACTTACAAAAGAGGGGGGGGGGGCATAATTAAAACCTTTTTCAAATTAAGGGCCAATTGAGTCTACATGAACTCAGATCAGATACTCAACATATTTTCTTGATCACAAGTTCCTCAACAAGAATTTGACTGGTCTCATTTAATGTTCTCTGTTGTGCTTTCAACATCAAAATCAAAGATTATTACTGAAAAAATTCAAGAGACAAAAGTATTTTGCGTGTCACATAACATCTTGGGGGTAGGGATGCGCGATATATACGTAGAAACGATAGAAATTTAGCCTACGATAGAGATCTGTCTTCAACCGGCTAACCGCAGAAAATCAGAGTTGTCCGATTTAATCGATACTTTTTTTAGTTTAAAACTGTGCATAAGTGGTGTTGAAGTGTACAATCAAAGTTGTCAGAGTTAATCAATACTTTTTTTGTGTTGAAAACTGTGTGTACCGGTAAGTGGTGTTAAAGTCTTTTCTTCGAGTGCTAAGTAGCGAAGTTACAAGCTAACTTCGTCCGGCTTGCCGTAGTTTGCCATATTCGGACGCATGCGCAAAACGCTGTGTTCCGTCGAAAGTTTTTTTTTTTGTCGAAAGTTAAAGTAAGCGTTGGTCAGCTTTAGAGAAACCTGCCCTCTGATCTGTGAACAGAACGCTGTGTTGTGTGATTTTACTGCGAGACCCTCTGGTCAAAGCCACAGAGGAAACTGGTTGCCTTGTCAGCTCTCCTTAAAGCTGAAGGAGACGCCCTCTAGAGGGTTGGAGGGTGAAGTGTTTTCAGTGTAAAATGCTGCTCTGTTACTGTTAATTTCTTAAGTGACAATATTGGAAACTGTTAAGAGTTAACAACATATTCTTTAGTTTAAAACTTATGGCTAAAACTACACAAGATATATTTTGCACTGTTTTGCACTACAAGAAAGAAGCCTAATGCTTGAGTTGTTAATTATTTAAAAACTCTCTGGACCTACTAGTGAAATTTTCTTAATAGAGATTATTTTGTGGTATAGCAGTTATAAAAAATAAATAAATTATGGCAAAAGGACACCCTATGCTTTTTTTTCCATTCCTATTGCAAGTTTTATACCAAAAACATATTGCGATATATATCGTTATCGCCACCCTTCACAATACATATCGTGATATGAATTTTAGGCCATATCGCACATTCCTACTTGGGGGCCAGATAAGATTCCAATGAGGGCCACATTTGGCCCCCAGGCCTTGAGTTTGACACATATGATGTAAGGCGTTTATTATTTTTATCCTTTACACTTCACTATGAATAAACTGTTGTTTTAAACATACATGATTCAGCCACAACATTATGACTCTTGTTTGGTATGAAGTAGCTCATCGCTCTTCCACTCCAACACCTCTGACAGAAGGTTTGAATGCTCCCTGGATGTGGGGGCTGTTATGCGTGGGATGTGACCGCTTTGCTGGAATTTCTGGTAAAGTGTCAAGTTTAGAGGAAACATGTAAAAAGTGCAGGATTTCCCCAACACTGTATTGTTGTAACAAGATAACTCGGTTCAGCTGAACTAAAGTTACAGCTGGTTAGTGATGAAGTGAGAGCATTCCTCCCTGCCTGCTCCTCAGCACGGAGCATCTACTGCACAAGCTTCTTAAACACACACACATGCACACGCACAGCGTGTGGGTGAAACTAGGCTTCTGTTCATTAAACTCGGCACATTCAACAACAGAGCAGCCGCTCGACATCATGATGATCACAAAGAAAGGGCTGAGTTTGCACTGCAAAGCTGAGCGTGCCAGGAACACAGCGAACATACTGTCCCAGTGTGACCAGTCTGAAAAATAAAAGCTCTCCAGTGGCCGTTTGGCTTCCACAATATCAGGAACAGGTTGACACATAATCTGTGCAACTTACAAGACACTGGGGGGGTTCCTAACAAGAAGGGAGGATTTACTCTGTGTATTTTGATTATTTTGATTATCATAATGAGCATGTGATGATCTGAGAATAATGTCAAGGTGATTGAATTGGCAAAGTGTTATTATTGCAAGAAAAGCCTGCAACGATGAGTCAGTGCTCGCCTGCTGCAGGCTGAAGCGCAGCACTAGCTGAGGAGGCGCTCCATCTATAGAACAGACTAAAACCCCATCCATACGGGAAATGTTGCTGCGAATATAAAGAAGGATTTTTATTCCAACAAAGTCCATGCTCAATAATCCAGGTACACAATCAAACAATTTTCAGTCAGGTCATCTGGACGTTTCAGCACAAATAAAAAAATAAAAAAATAAACTGTCCAGATGACCTGGCTGAAAACTGTTGGAAGTATTTTCATTGTTTCAGCCTTGATAACACAGAAACGGCATTTAAGAAGCCCCTAAGCAGTACATTTTAAAAATGAGTTCCTGATTGAGAAAATCTTGAGTTGCGTTTTCATCTGAACAGCCAAGACATGAACTTTTAAAAACTATGATGTCATAGAATTACCTTGAATCTAAGCTATGAGCCCAACTGTGACAGAATCTTTATCGGTAACAACAATCACAGATGACCTGGTTGTGTTCAGGCTGCAGTTACAGCAAACCCTTCATTTACAGTTTTACTTCAACAAACAGGCTGATGAACAATAAGAACGCCTTAAATAGAGCAGAGCAGAGTCAGAGTCAGAGAGAATTTATTGTCATTTGCACCGCATGTAGTACATGTGATGAAAACGAGATTATGTACACGGGGTCCCAGTTACATCCAACAACAAATGCAAGAGAAAAACAGTAATAACATCTAGAATTAACTAAGAAAAACATCAACTAGTAATACACTAAGCCCTAATATAGTGGAAAAACAACATTATAAACAGCAGCACGAACATGAGTCTGTATGAGCAGATGGTCACAGATGAACACAGCAACAAGAAAACAGATCAGCATCAGCATGATGTGATATTTTGCAGTGTTTATTTTTATTTTATTTTTATTTATTCATGAGTCTAACAGCCTCAGGGTAGAAGCTGTTCCTCAGTCTAGTGGTTCTACATTTGATGCTCCTCAACCTCCGTCCTGAGGGGAGTGGGGCAAAGAGTGAGTGTGCTGGGTGAGTGAGGTCTTTCATGATGCAGGTGGCTCTTTTCCTGCATCTGGAGGTGTAAATGTCTGTGATGGTGGGGAGACTGACTCCGACAGACTTCTGTGCAGCCTTCACCACTCCCTGTAGAGCTTTCCTCTCTTCAACTGTGCAGTGCTGTGTTCCTAAGTCAATTCACGAAATGGTCAAATCTGCTGGATTTAAATTGTTTCGGTTTGACATTTTCCAAACAGCCTCGGGTGCGCTACGAAAATAAATGATAAAAAATCGAATTTTATCTCAAATGTTTCATCCAGGCCAACAGTTGTGGTGTAACTGTATATTTAATACAGGGACGCACGAGTGTGACGTCATCAGACAGGGACATGAACGTGTTAGGTTTCGTTTCATGGTGTTAATGAATAAAGCCACGTTAAGCTAGCAGCCGGACTCACGTGTATAATTTAATAACACGACATGGTGTCAGAAGTCCTGTAGCTACGTGGAGAGAAGCCTGTCAGTTTGTACGCCTGCAAGACAAAAAAGAGGACGAAATGAGCGACGGAGAAAACACGAGCAGCGGGACGGGGCAGCCGACAGCAGCGGCACTGCAAAGAGGCGCAGTGGGCCCAGGACCATGTGCTACGTTCAACATCCAGCCGCCGGAGTCCTTCGACTTTTCAAAACCGCAAGAGTGGGACAAATGGATCAGAAGATTTGAAAGATTTCGCCTGGCAAGTAACCTAAATGCAAGTTCAGAAGAGAATCAGATAAACACGCTGATCTACTGCATGGGTGACGAGGCGGACGACATTTTACGTGGGCTAACACTGACGGCGGCCGATAGAAACACCTACAAAGGGGTACGTGACAGCTTGCAAAGATTCTTCATTGTAAAGAAAAACGTAATATATGAGCGTGCCAAGTTTAACATGCGGAAACAAAAAGAGGGAGAGTCTGTGGATTCGTTTGTCACTGTGCTATATGCGTTAGCTGAACACTGTAACTATGGGGTGTTACACGACGAGCTAATCAGAGACAGACTTGTTGTTGGACTGTTGGACAAAGGGCTCTCTGAACGCATGCAGCTGGACGCAGAACTTACGTTAGATAAAGCTGTGAGGATGGCACGTCAAAGCGAGGAAGTGAAAAAACAGCAAGCTTTGCTGCAAAGACACTCCATAGCACAGGCTAGCGATGCTAAGTTTGTGGACAGAGTCAGAGAGCACAAAAATGGCAAGTTTGCTAAAAATAAACCTCATTATGTCAAAGAGCAAAACAACAAGGGAAAAGCTTCACAGTCACAGTGTCAGAAATGTGGCAATTCTCCATCACATCCTAAACGTGACTGTCCTGCAAATGAAAGCAAATGTCACACATGTGGCAGAAAAGGGCATTATAGCCGTGTGTGCAGGACACCCAAGTCAGTACATGAGGTGGAAGAAGAGGATGAAGACGCCATTTTCCTTGGCAGCATCACAACAGATGGTGATCCTTGGTTGGTGAAAATTAAAATTCTCGACGAAAGTGTGACATTTAAAATCGACACAGGTGCCGATGTCACTGTTCTGCCGCACGTCGTGTTTCAGAACATATTTAAAGACAGTCCACCCATGCTCAAAAAAGCTGCTAAACCACTTTTGGGGCCAGGTAGGAGTCCACTTGATGTTGTGGGCGTTGCCAGGCTGCTGCTAAAGAGAGGTGGAAAAGAAGAGATGGAGGAGGTGTACATTGTTCGCCACCTGCACACTGCATTGTTGGGAAGATCTGTGAGCTGTAGGCTGGGGCTAGTTGCACGCCTAGACAGTGTTGACATAGAGTCACTAGAACAGGCCTACCCAGAACTGTGCAGTGGACTTGGAGAGGTGCACCAGCCATGTGCCAAAGAGCTAAAACCAGGGGCGGAACCGATAACACATGTGGCAGGGAAATGTCTGTGGACAGCAGATACGCTGTCACGAGCACCGGTTGAAAGAGGTGAAACACCCACAGATGAACCGATAACACATGTGGCAGGTAAATGTCTGTGGACAGCAGATACGCTGTCACGAGCACCGGTCGAAAGAGGTGAAACACCCACAGAAAAAGAGCTGTTTGAGGACACAAACATCTACATAGATATGGTAATGAGCAATCTACCTGCGAGTACTGCCTATTTGGAAGAACTGAAGGAGCAGCTGCAGAGGGACAGTATGTGTGCGCGCGTGATGCAGCTGTGCGAAGAAGGCTGGCCCACAAGCATCAATAAAGAGCCAGCACTAAAGTCATACTGGGCTGAACGATCCTTCATTACAGTTCAAGATGGCCTACTGCTAAAGGGACAAAGACTCATTATTCCCTCTACAATGAGAAATGACGTTCTTGCTAAACTGCATGAAGGACATCAAGGTGTGGTCAAGTGCCGGGAGCGGGCACGGCAGTCCGTGTGGTGGCCAGGCCTCAGCCAGCAGCTGAACGACTTGGTTCTTAACTGCAGGGCATGCTGCCAGGAGAGACAGAACCACAGGGAGCCCCTGATGACAACACAGTTTCCAGGGCGACCATGGCAAAAGTGCGGAGCGGATCTGTTTATGCTAGGGAGCAAGACTTACCTCCTCGTGGTGGACTACATGTCAAGGTATGTGGAGATCGCTTTTCTAAACCCCACAAGGTCTAATGATGTGATCCTCCACTTGAAGTCAATTTTTGCACGTCACGGGATCTGTGAGACTTTAGTGACTGATAATGGGCCACAGTTCTCTGGAGCAGCCTTTGCTGAGTTTGCAGAGTCTTATGGGTTCCGTCACGTGACCAGCAGCCCGAAGTACCCTCAGGGAAACGCAGAAGCTGAGCGTGCAGTACAGACGGTGAAGGGACTGTTGAAAAAATCAGATGATCCGTACCTCGCTCTGCTGGCCTACAGGGTTACCCCACTCCAAAATAGATACAGTCCAGCGCAACTCCTTATGGGAAGGAGGCTCCGCACCACTGTGCCTATTTTCCCGTTACAACAGTCAGTAAATTAGAGCCATATAATTACACACTGGTAGCAGAAAGAATATCCACCGAGTGGTTTCTGAGCTATTTATCTGAATAGCCTGGACCTCGCCAGGCTAAACTAACAAAACTCCGCCTTCTGTTCTCTGATTGGTCCGGTCAAAAATCTACCGGAGAAATCCTTGTCTATGGGAGAAATCCCAGACCCTAGTACAAAGCGAAGTGAAGGACAAGGGTCTGGTTTTAACCAGGCTAGTTCTGTATAGATAGTTAGCTGAGCTTTGCATGCAGACTGTAGGGATAAGAAATCCAATAGTTATACTTTTTCTTTCTGCTCATTTAATACTTGCAGGTGTTGGAACAAGACTTTTCTCTGTATTCATGTATTATGTGTAAAGCAACATCAACTGTAAATTTATATTTAACCATCAGACAGACATTGTGTTTGTCTTTTAAGAACAATTTCTGTGACTCCTGTTGGATCTTCATATTTATTTTGCTTGCTCACTCACCAAACATTTTACTACCCCGACACAACTCATGCCACAACATTTAGGCTGTGTCTCAATTCAGGGGCTGCATCCTCATGAGTGCGCATTTGTCGGCCGCATACGTCATTGCCCCGCGCGGAGGACTGTCCCAATTCGAAGACTCCTCCTCATGCGGCCGAGGAATGCGGCCTACTTCCTGCCGAAATCGAAGGATGCATCCGTGGAACCTTCAAGACGGAGGCTATCCCAGAATTCATAGCGCCAGCAGAGATTTCGCGGGGGGGGGGGGACTTTCTGCGTGCAGGGTCGGGGCTGCTGCGTGTTGTTGAGTCATCAGCTCGTTTTAACAACAACCTCAGCGCGAATATTCATTCAACCTTTATTTAGTCATCTCAAACAACCTCAGCTCGAATATATCTCATTAAAATTTAACTACAGAAACGACAAAAAAAATGTGTTAGCTGAATATACAGTATATTAGTGTTTCTGAGTTTACTGTTTTTGAAGAACTGATTACAAATCAGATTATTTTACACGTGCGTAGCAAGGATTTTCTGAGGGGCAATCTTTTAAAACCCAGAGTGGACCTACAAAATGCAAGTTGGTAAATCAACCTGCGATTGGTGCAGAGATGCTTTTCTCGAAGCTGGTTCGAATCTCACTCGGTACGGTTAAAACTTATTTTACGTTTGTCTTTTATTGGATAAAAAAAAAGAAGGAGTTTCACAAACTCCTTCCTTTTAATCTCAGTCCTCATTTTTTTATCCAATAAAAGACAAACGTAAAATAAGTTTTAACCGTACCGAGTGAGATTCGAACCAGCTTCGAGAAAAGTATCTCTGCACCAATCGCAAGTTGATTTACCAACTGAGCTAATGGACAACTTGTGTTTCGGAGGTCCACTCTGGGTTTTAACAGATCGCCCCTTATAAGCTGATTTGTAATCAGTTCTTAACAAACAGTAAACTCAGAAACACTAATATATATACATGTATTCAGCTAACTAATATATTTTAGCGGCGTCCCTTCTCTTTCCACACACACCAAGCGCGCACACAAGAACTTCCCACCCACTTCAAGAGAACGCCCCACCCACTTCAAGGCCGGCAAACCTGAAGGCTAGACCGTCCCATTTCAGCAGTTTCGCTCAGCCCACCCGGTCTTGTGAGTGCGTGGCCTACTCGGCCCAGCTAGGCTGGGTCCTCATGAGGATGCAGCCCCTGAATTGAGACACAGCCAGCATCTGGTTCCCTAATGACTTCCTGTCTGCCAGGTTGCAGTACTAACATCTGGTGGTTACCATAATTACACCTGATCATCACTTGCAGTGAACAAAAACAGAAAAAGCACACAAATTACACAAAATGTTTCTGAGAATAAAAATAGTGACATGAAAGCAAAGCTACAGGTTAAAAAAAACATGACACTGTGGTTGTTCTTGTGGTTGAAGACACAATAAAATGAGGGCATGTTAAAAAACATATTAGGGAACCAGATAAATGTTTAACAGGCATATGGGAGTGGCTAAAAAGTAAAGTGTACTTTTCAAAATTATAGCCTATTCATTAAATGTATACTTCAACATGTGGACAATAGGTTACAATGAGGTAATTTAGAGATATCCCAATTAAATCACAGTAATATTAAAAAGACAATTTGGGGGTTACCAGTAGTTATTTAATTAAAGTGAATAACAATGCCTTTACTCTTGGGGGCAGCTGTGGATGTCTAATTAAAACAGTCACCCTCTAAAGCTAGATTTATACTCGACGCGTCGCGCAGTGCGCCAGGGTGCGCGCGCAAAAAGTGACGCAATATCACCGTCCCTGCACGTATGCCCCGCGCGTCGTTTTGGCACGTCGCGCACCTCCGATTTTTTTCAAACTCCGCAAGGCTAGTGCACGCACCGTGGGCGCTACTGAATTGATTGACAGGTCGGGTGGGGACCTCACCCGACAGCCTTCACGCTCTTCACGCCAGAGCCTGCAGCTGTCTGCGCCACTGTGGTCATGGAGACGGCATCGCGACGCATGGAGGAATGTTTTGTATGCGACACAAATGTATTAAATTCCCCTTCTTCATTCCTGATCTGGACTTTTCTTTTGTTTTTTTGCCAAAAGTCAAGTGATCGCTTCCTCCTCCGCTGACTCCATGCATTAAAACCGCAAGACACAATAACTGTTGTTCTATTATGATTTGCTCTAATAAAGACAACAGTTCAGCACGCGAGCGGAAAGCCATTTTTGTTGTTGTGTGACATCAAACAGTTCTTCTTCTATGGTAGATTTCTTCTTCTACACCCTTTCTTGCAACATATGCACAGGTTTTAGAGGGTACTGCCACCTGCTGGTCCATAAAAGAACAGCACTTTGCCATGCGCCGCCGTGCATCAACTATAAACACAGCGGCGACACTGTAAATGCATGAAGCCGCACGGCTCGTGTGCGTGCAGTCCGCACGCTCCAGCCAGCGGACCAAAGTGCGAGGATAACGAGGCCTTAAAGGGAGAGTTGGAGTTAGATTCCACCAGCAGTCACATGTTGAAGTGTCCTTGGACAAGACACTGAACTCCTCATTGCCTCCGATGTGTGTCCCATCTGTGTATGAATGTCATCTAAAGCGTTGATTAGTCTCTACAGATTCAAATTAGCTTTGCAGAGATCTAGCAGAGTGCTGTGTGGATGGGTAAATGAGGGCACAGGTTGTGTTGTAAAATGCTTTACGTATCTTGATTAGATAGAAAGTGCTAGAAAAGCACAGTCCATTTATCATCGTTACCATTTAAACTGCCTAAACATGTTCACATTACATTAAAACCAATACAATGGCAACTATTATTCAAGCTTAAATATTGTTTATAATTCAGTTCTACATAACGGCAAACCTGTATGTGCTAGGCTAAACTACAAGGTGTGCTGAATTGCTATTTCTTTCTGTTGTACACATTAAACATAACTAAATATGGGATGCATACTATGCCGTGTTACTACCGTCCTTCACTTTGACATTTACATCCATTTGAAAAGGAAACACTAGCTTCCTGATTGATCTTTTCTTTGACTTCTATAGGAAGCGAGTCAAAGAGATGGTCTTCTACTACCAGGCAGCTCCTGCGGAGGTGGCTGCAGTGACCAAGCTGAACTGGGAGACGATCCAGACAGTTTCCCTTCAATTCCAGGTGTGTGAGCTGCGAGAGGTAGCCAATTTTCTCTGGAATGGAGGCGATGCAGTTGTGGCTGAGGCATAAGATTCTTAGCATTGTGCACTTGAACAGTTGCTTTGGGACTACCTCAATCTTGTTGCCCGCAATGTTAAAGTGTTGGAGATTTTGCAGAAAGCCTACTTCTGGTGGTATTATCGCTATGGAATTATGGCTAAGATCCAGGTATCTCAGCTTGAGAAGAGCAAATAATGATAAGGGCAGAGATTCTAACTTGTTGTGTGAGAAATGAAGTGACTCCAGGTTTTTGACTTGACTAATTGACAATGGTATACTGATAATTTTGTTGTACCAAAGTTTGAGGCAAATTAGTCTCTTGAGGTGCTGAAAGCTGATGACCTCCTCTATGGTCCGAATGTTGTTGGACTTCAGATCAAGCTCCTGAAGGTTGTTCAAACTGAAAATTGCGTGGGGTATTCGTTCCAGCTCACAGTTATGAAGCTCCAGCTCTGCAAGATTAATCATTTTTTTCAAAGTGTTTAGTACTACAAGCTTCGTGCCATCATTATGAATAACCAGTCTGAGCAGATGTGGTGACAGATCCGTTATGTTTGATGGGATCTTACTGAGGTTGCTTTTCAGATGCAAAACCTTTAAGTGCCTGAGATCACGCAGAGACTCAAGTCCGATCAGTTTGTTGTTCTCAGAATTCAGGTTACCAACTAAATACAACTCCCGCAGATTTTTCAACAAGTATACCCAGCTCGGAATCTCAGCAACATCTGTGAATTTGACATGCAGGCACCGGAGGTGATCACAGAGAAAACTGAAAGCATTCTGCTCAACTTTGGCTGGACAGTGGTAAAGGTGCAACTCCTGAAGGTTGATCATTTGTGAGATCTTGGGTGTCAACTTGGCCTCTGGGATTAATTCTAATTTCAGGATATCCAGGTCCGTAAGGTCAAAAACAGCATCCGGCACACCAGACAGCATAAAAAGATGGAGGTCCAACTTTTCCTGTGGATTGCGGGTCACATGCTGTCGCAACTTCTCATAGGTCCATTCATGGTTAAGGCTGATCTCCCGAAGTTTGTTTTCACTCACCTCAGAAAGAAAAACCCCAAAGCGCTTTGAATACAACTGGTCGTATTGGTCAACCATGTGGAGGAGAAATGCAAAATCATTTTTAACATCAGGAATGTCACTGAAACTGCTCTCCTCTCTCACTTTTTCAAAGGAATACTCCTTCAGAGGTCGCCGAAAGAGCCAGAACAGTGTGTAAATGCAAATGACACCATAAACACATATAAGCACAATATAACAGACAAGAAGCTTTTTTAACATAAAAGCCATATTATGTGTGCAGTGGAACTTGACATATCCTGTCAAATGCTTTATTTCGGGTTCACACACATGATTAAAGTTGATAGATGCCACAAATGTTGTTGTGTAAGACAAGATCAAAATAAATTTGACAGTTTTGATGACTGTCTGAACAGCATAAAGACGGTAAATCAAGTCACTGTCTTCCACATGGACACGGAATTTCCGGACTTTCTCAAACAAAGCTTTTGCTTGTTCACCGTCTTTTTTGCCCAGTATGGTCATGGAGGGAATTTCACTTACAAGCTTTTCAGCAGAAAAGGCAACACCAGATTTAGACAAGATTTGGGCCGACTGGTTTGGATTGCCCTCCTCGCTGCATGTGGACAGATGTTTTAGGAGAGACGACGCTCCAGCCAGCCTCTGCTTGTTCTCTTCTGAGTCCTCACACGCAGTCTCAGACAAAGCTTTGGTAGTCCAGGGGGACTCAAAACATTTTCCAAGTGTGGAGACAAAATGTTCTACTTTTGAACTTGTCTTTGGGTATTTGAACCAGAAATTGCTACTAACCATTAATACGATAGTATGAATTAGAGCAAGGTATGGGAAGTATTTGGAATACCATGGAAGAGCAACATGATAGCACATCTGATTGACAAAAACATATTGCTGAAAATCTAGCTTGGTCCTGACGTTTGAAGGCTGGGGCTGCCCCAAAGCAGGAGGGAGGTGAATTGTAGGAGTGACACTGTTAGGAGGCCTTTTAGCCATTAGAGGAGCAGCTTGCTCCCCAATTGAATTTTCTTTGTTCCAGAAACTATTAGTTGAGTCTGGTGGTTGGGTTCCATAGAACCCTTCAGAACCCTCTGAAGTCTGCTCCAAGATAGGAAGGCATACCACTTGGTCTTTGGTTAGCTGCATGGTTCCAGAAAATATAGCCAACATCAGCATGACAATACCAAGATAATCCATAAAGACATCCCACCATGGTTTCAGAATCCTGTAGGTTGGTTGGATGTCATTCAGAGAAGCTACTTCTGTGAGGGTGAACATCCCTGCAAGAAAGATGATGAATTAACAAAATAGGTACCAAAATGTAGTTAACAATATACAGTAGTTATTAAAATATATGGAAGTTGTTATTTCAAGACACTACTTTTTTTTTTTTTTTAACAAATATTCTTTGCAACTGCAACTGCCTACTGAATGGCTTTTCTGTAACAACATCTGTACCCATTTAGGGGCCCAGAAAGGGACAGGAAGAAACAGCTACTTTGCTTTCTCTTAAAATGTTTTGGCCAAAACAAACGTGAGTTTCCATCAGCCTTTAGCTATTTCTCTCTTTATTTTATGTGTGGCAGCTGACCCCTGTTTACCAGCATGATTGGATTGGAGACAGAGTTGTAAACATCATTTAAAGTTTGGGGACAAGAAAATAAATACAACGTTACGTACCACAGCGCTTTAAGGTTGCTGTAATTAAACCTTTACTTAAGAAGTCTAACCATGATTCAGAAATTCTTGCCAATTATAGACCTATATCTAATATAACATTCATCTAAAAAAATACTAAAGAAAATAGTTGCAGGTCAGTTGCATGAACATCTACAAAGAAATAATCTGAATAGTTTCAGTCAGGGTTTAGAGCTCACCATAGCACAGAAACTGCACTAGTAAAAGTCACTAAGGACATTCTCATGGGCTCAGACAATGGACAGGGTTTATACTGTTCCTGTTAGACATCAGTGCTGCATTTTTCATTCAACCTTTATTTAGGCAGGTTAATCCCATTGAGCCTCGTGGACTCATTTACAAGACAGACCTGATTTCAAGATTACAATTATCACATTTATAATGTTTATTGAAGAAA
>JBBPBX010030788.1:18755-34953 GCA_038048925.1 Garcialebias charrua
CATGTCTGTTACCAAAATATATCATGAGCCACTGAACATATTTTAATGAAACTTGCATGGTAGAAACTTATACGGTATTTCTGTCACCATCCATCCATCTATTATCTTTTACCCACTTCTTCCTTTTTGGGTCGCGGGGGGGTCGCTGGTGCCCATGTCCAGCCATTACTTTGTGAGAGGCGGGGTACACCCTGGACAGGTCTCCAGTCCATCACAGGGACACATAGAGACAAATGAGACAAACAACCTTTCACTCTCTCTCACTCACACCTAGGGAAAATTCAGAGTTACCAATCAGACTAACATGCATGTTTTTAGTCTGTGGGAGGAAACTGGAGTACCCGGAAAAAATCCACAAATGCACGGAGAGAACAAGCAAACTCCACCCAGAAAGCCCCCCTGACTGGGATTTGAAGCTGGGTAACCACTGAGAGGCAGCAGCTCTACCAGTTGCACCACTGTGCTTCCCCCATTTCTGTCACATCTAAGAAGTTGTGTTCTTTGTTAAAAATTATGCCAATAAGTATTGGGGTCAACTATGTATGTCTGTTAGCAAAATGTGTCATCAAACACTGGTTGTATTTAATAAATGTTTCAGAAAATAATGATTTTGTGTCCATCTGCAACGGGTTAACTTTGTTAATTAAAAACGGTCACCACATCTAATCAACACTGGTCAAAACAAAAATAACTCCGTCAATTCGACTGATATTGAGCTATAAAACTGGATGTGGTAGTAGCTGGGAATGTCACGGTTTGTAAGAGTTTGAAACCAGGAATGTTGACTGACACAATGAACGTGAGTAAAATAAAATTATATTTTTTTGTTTTTAATAAATGTAGTGATACACCTAATCTCTGATATTGTAGGCTTGACCTCCAAGTACACCTCTCTGCATCTCTTTGAAACTCTAAGTGTTACACCTTCTTGAAGCCCTCAAGGAGACGAGTGGACACTATTTTGGTTAACAATTATTATGAATTAATGGACACTAATTAATCAGATTGAACTTTCTTTTTAATGTGTGTTAATTCAGAATTGATCTACAGTATATTTTGTCATTTTAATGATGATCTGTTACTTGCATGAGTTTGACCTTTCTGGTTTTATTTCTGCAGAGCAAGCAGGCTCTGATTCTAAGACACAGTTCAGGGTAAACGTAAAGGCTGTTCACTTCCTTCTCTGTTTTGTCTATGAAGTTAGCCATAATATTCTCTGTGCTCACAGGCCAGTCCATCTGGCCGTTTATGTAAACAGTTTTCCTGTTGTCCTTCAGAGACCATTCTGCCTATGAGATGAAAACCCATCTCTTATTTTGTTAAAACCAGCCAGTAGTCATTAAGGAGGTGGGGAAGACCCGCCTCCCATATAAAGGTCATTTCCTGCATTTTTCTTTAGTGCTTTTGAGAGAACTAACTCGCAACCTGCTTCTCTCCTCTGGGAAAGCTGGAGACGCTCCGGTCATTGTGTCAACTCGACCCACGTCTCAGCTGGAGTCACGGCAAAGCCTTGCTGTGCCTCGAAACACTCATTTCTGAAAGAATTTGTTTTCGGAAGTTTATTTTGAAAGTTCAGCCAGTAGCTGGCTCTGTTCCTGCCGGGAGAAGCGTTTGCTCGTCTGAATCAGCTCACACACGCGGAAGCCCATCTGGACGTGAACTGGACAACACAGTCCGTTAGTGTCCACAAACTTCAACTCTTATCTCCAAGACGTATCGTCAACAGGTAACGAGGCGTTGATGTGTTCTGAACGTGTGAGAAGCCCAGCTGAAACCTGTATGGGAAAGTTTGCCACCCTGGTTGTTTCAAAATAATTAACTTCAGTTAACTTAGCTTTCATCTTCTTCCTCCTATTTCTTATTTTTCATAAGCTTTTAATCTGTCAAGTAAATGTACCAACAGTTTAAGTTCCTAACTGTCTGTTTGTTTTAATTTGAATTCTTGTCAACGTAGTTATTAAATCAGAGCTAATATCGATACAAATGTTTAATGTAATTTTTGTGATAGTTTCAATAAAAGGTCTATTTTCTGGTAGACCAACATAAGTTGAAGTCTCTTGTGAAGTTACATTTCTGGCTAATTACAGTAAAAGCAATTTAGTACCGGAAAAAGGAAGAACTCGCGAATTGGTGGCACGTTTGTGCAGATAAACTCTGCTCAGACCTGCGCATCTAAAATATAGGTAAGTCAGTAAACTGACCAGTAAGTCCTATATCTCTACAATAATGGTGGCCCAGTAAGTGTTTAAATACCCTACCCCACATTATTCGTTACAATTTGGTGGCTTGTCCGCGTTCCTAGAACGGTTATTAAGTTGTTTTGTGTAGCTTATTGTCACGGTATTTGTTGGCATAGTTTGCATCCTGTTGTGGACTTATAGAATAGTTTTGGCTGGTGAGTGTCTCAGAGATTGCTAATCGTGGCATTGTCTGGTGCGTTTCCCGTTAGAATTATCTTTTCTTTCACATTTCAACGTATGATTGAAGCTGCGGATGAATGTTTTGTCTGTGTTTGTGAGACGTTTTATTACGTGTCGCGAGGCTGCATGCATTTTTTCGTTTTGTGACCGCCGTGTCACCTCTGCTTCATTTTATTACATCTGCGGTTTGCTGTTGAAGGTCTGTTTCACTCATTTGCTGCTCCATTTTTACCTAATCTGTTACAACGTGTTGTTAGCCGAGGTTCGGGTGAAACCCACTCAGCTTTTGGACCGGACGTTCCGACCTCCGGTTCCGAGTGACGTAAAGTCCGTTGTTGTACACAGTTAGCGTGCTGCCTTCTCTGGAAGGCGTGGGGGTAGCCTGGATGTGATTGGGCTCGTTAGCAGTATTTTCTGTGGTGTATTCTACGTTTATTTTGTGAAAGAGTGTCCAGAACTCTTTGGGTCGAGCTAACGTTAGCATTACCGAGGCAAGATGGCTGCTTAAAGCGCTGTGATTGGTCCATTGTGTGTCGTGTTCAAAACAGTTGGTTCTGTAGACTGTGGTTGTCAGATTCATTTTTGCACACATTTCTGACAGTTTATCTGTGTTGTTTGGGTTCTATGCACGTGATATCGTCGAGGACTGGCTTAACCGCGGTGTTTTGCGATATTTATGACTGTTTTAGAACGTTGAAAAGTCCGTTCCACGCTTTTGTTCGACCGACCGCAGGTCCGTGAACACAACGCTCGAACGGCACGTCACTTCAGTTGCTTGTCCCAGACAAGTTTCCATGCTTGTTTGTCCATTACTGACATTGAAAAGACTGTTTAAACGCGGTGGTTTTGAGACTTTAGTGAATGTGAGAGTCAGTTGTTCTAAGACTACCGATCGCCATGTGACCAGGTCACGTGACACCGGGAGCTACAACTGCTTTATGTGGACCGACCTTGTTTTTTCTTTTAAACACAGTTTAAAAGGTTTCACAGTTCAACCAATGTTTCTCACATCGTTTTGTATTTTGTGAGGCTGGGGTTCTAAAGTTTTGTCACGTCAAAGCTCTGGATATTTCTGATTGATGCTTTTGACCCGTTGTTAGACGTCTGTGAATGTTTAGCAGCTCACGGCTGTGCTCACAGGTGACAACAGCGCCTCTATAGCGGTCAGAAAGTGAATTGCAGTCGCTGTGATAAACTTATCCGGCGAGACACCCCCATCTGCTAGTTACTTTGGAAGACACAGTCTTCCTGTAATTTGTACATGTTGAATGTTCCTGTTTTTGAATAGAGTACATTTTGAAATGTTGAGGACACAGCACCCTTTCATTTGATTTTCACATATAATCAAATGTTGATGGCAGAACAGTTACACAGATTTAATACAGACATGTCTGCTTTTTGATAAACTTGACACTTTTATCATAAATTCTGTGCAAAACAAGCTGTCTGTCCCTGTTTATTTTAAACTGCAAGGTTAAAATAACACACATGAGGCGTCTTTTGTTTTGATTTTCACAAAAATCTCACAACGACAGCCGTTTTTGTTTGACCTTGTCACAGGTCGACAAATTAATAACAATCACTGATTTTTATTTGATTTCACATCTTGGACTCCATGTTGACTGCCGCAGGCATCACATGGTGGGACTGCACACTGTGCAATGAGACCCACTTTACTTGATTTTTCACAGAAAATCAGTACAAAGATGGACGTTCTAGCAGGTGCATCAACAAATTGTGGGCTTGATTCATCATTTGATAGGCACTTAGCTGCAAAGAACGTCCTTCAGGAACCAGGTGAACATCCCCTGGTGTTTTACGACAGGCTCCTCTCTGTTTACACAGGGGATAAAACTGTCCCTGGAATTGAGGAAGATTACCTGTTTAAAAGTCGTTTCACTTTGAATCTAATACCTTTCATAATGAAATGTGTTCGCTTCAATGTTAATTGCAAAGAGAGTACCATGGCAGAAATTAAACAATGTGCTATGGAATTTTTTGACATGCTCGAACAGCGAAAAACACCCTCAGTGGTGTGCCCAGGTCAAAAGGTCACATCCCACTCGCAGAAAATAGAAGAGGTTCCCTCTCCTACGGAGTGCGAGAATAAACACGTTTTTCATGATAACAAACCACAGATTGTGTCCAGCTGGAACATTGACTCTGATCGGTTCACTGGGAGTCCTGCTTCCCCCGTCCCTCAGGTTGAAAACCCTGAGATGAGCAGAGAACCACACAGGGTAGGTGTTCGCTCTCTAGGTGAACCAAGATGGTTCAGATCGAACCAAAAGAGTTCTCTCATGGGTCTCACAGTGGGTGAGATTCGAAGGAGGTTGCATGGGCACCGTGAACCATTGAACAATGGTCGGTCCCAACATGTACCCACGAGAAGCGGCCCTCCTGCCCCTGCCCCTCGAACTGCACAGTTCGAGACATGCAAAGAGTCACACATGCTCCAGATTATGGAAATGGCGCCTCCGCGCGTTGACGTGACTGAGGTTGTGAGTCGTTTGTCAAATGTTTGGAATGTTACAGTGGTTGACCAAGCTGACACAACGTGTGATGTTGTCCTTGATGATAACACAAACAACGTTGTTCAACCTGACGAAGCGACGCGCAGCACTGCCTTTTGCAACGACTCAGTGCACACAGTTGACAACATCATCAACATTGACAAAGTTGCAGACAGCAAACAAATTGCTTAAAATCCACATCCTGAAGGTCATGAGGCAGACAGCCATCATGATGCTGACAGCGACGAAGGTTACACAGACAGAGTCACACGTACACAGACACGTGTGGAAAAACCTAAACGGTTTCTGTGTAACTTTATAAAAAGGGGGATAGCTAAGAGAGCTTACCTGCCACTCACATTGGAAGGGGTCCTCGCGCAAGAAGCACTCCTGGTTTGCGGCTCAGACGTGTCTACCATGTCAGCCGAACTGTTTGAGGAGCTAAGGACCGCCGCTAACGATGTTGACAGGCAAATACCCTTTGTGAAAGACACTTATGGTGAGCAACAGGGCCTCGCAAAGACGAGAACAACCCTAATAGCCATGGTTCACATGCAGATTGGCGAAATGTCACTATACCACCCGGTATATGTGTCTGAACTTGACTCACTCCAGACTCCATTTGTGGTTGGCCAAGATTTTATAAATCGCTTTGAAGCGATTATAAATTATGGCAATCAGACAATGTGGGCCACAGTGAGCAGTCCACTGCCAATCGTGGTGCCTCCCCAAGGTCAGGACACTGACTGTCTAACAGCAGGTACCGCTGTGGCCACAATGGATTCCCCAACCGAGACCACAAGCCCGGTAAGTGAACCTCAATACAGGTGAGACAGAGGAGACTCAACAATTGGACCAGACTCTGGCCCATCACGAGGACCTCCTCTGCGAGCTGACACCTTCAGCACTCACTGACCACTTCCTACCACAGGTAGAAGAGGGTGTGGTGATCCAAGGGTCCCACACCGATGACGCTGTACTGTCCTGTGGGACAGGTAATTCGGCAAACAGCCAAGCTTTCAGTGAAGTTTTGGTTCAAGGACATCTGAGTCCAGAAAGTGACAGTCTACAACACGCTGACAGTCACTTGGACTTCATGGTTACAGATTTTGAGGACCCCTCCTCAAACAAAAGCAGGGCATACTCACACTTCCTACCACAGGTAGAGGACGGTGTAGAGATCCAAGGATCACACACCGAGGACGCTGTACTGTCCTCTGGGAAAGATAATTCAGCCATCAGCCAAGCTTTCAATGAAACCTTGGTTCCAGAGCATTTGAATCTAGAACTACTCAGAGATGACATAGTTCTTACAGACTCAAAGAGCACCTCTTCAGTCATGAAGTGGGAAGACATACATCACAACGACAGAGGCACGTCTGCGACGGCGCCGACAGTTGTGACACACCTGAATTACGCAGAAAGAGGTAAACGTACAGAGAAACGTTGGCCGAAACCTAAGAAGTTCCTGCGTACTGTCTACTCTAAGCTGCGTAAACAGCCTAAACTAAACAAAGGCATCCTAACTCGTGCCCATGGACGGACGTCCACACCTGTGCGCGTGGTCCCCCATGACCACAGGGGGGTGATGTTAGGCCATGCCCATGTCAAGGACAAAGATTTCAATAACCCCACAAACGACAAAGATCTCGCAAACTCACAGACTTCATGGGAAAACAAGGTCGTCCAAGCACAGGATAGTAAATAAACTAAACAGTTTAAACTATACTAGTTGCGAAAAGAAACCGCTCCAACTAGAACTTAGAGACGCTAAGCATAAAACCCACAACAAAAACTAACCTTAACAACCGTTTAAATCTGTAGGGTTTAATTGACATCGGTTATAAAACTAAGAACTGTTTTTCTTGTGTGCGACATGTTGGAATCTGACGACCAGAGTGAGTTTGTTGTAGTGAAATGTTGTTTTTAGTTGCTTAATTGCTACTTTTGTTGTTATTGAAGTTGTTATTGTTTTCTGAACACTCCCAGCCAAAAGTGATTGTTGATTAGTTGAAGACTTAAATGGATTTAACTATGCCAACATGCTGTTCATTTTGTTAAAGATCTCAATCTTTGAAGAGTCATTGTAGATCAATACTACTTAAGGTACTATAATCTACACTGACCTCCCAATCATTTAGGTAGGACCGATTCGATCGTTTCTATTCTAGATCTATTCATTTTGATGAGTCTCGCCATAGACTTCAAAATTTATAGGGAATACCAAATCTTGCGTCGTTCGTCTAAAAGACAACAGACATTTAGACCAAACTAGTTTTCATTTTTTTATTTTAGTTTAACCTAAACTAAATAATGAATGGAGGAATAGTTTGAAAGAAGAGGCCTTCGTTACAGAAGCCCTCCACATTTCTATAGGTATAGATCCCTATATCTGATTTTTACAGCATTGATCCACCCCTTAATTGGTAATTGTAGCTGATCTAATCCATGATAGCTTACATACCAGGTGCATATAGGTAAGGCTTAATGTAGAATCCCTATCATAAGCCCACCTAAAACCACATAATTGCATGACACATTGAACCAGGGTGGCACCGACTGGAAGCCATCCAGCCTGCAACCTTCGATGTGGGGACCTGCTGATCCAACGTTGGTCTTCAACCTTCATCCAAGGGCCGCCTCCTCTGCTTCAATCGAGGGATCCCCTCTACATGCTGATTAAAAACCATTCTTGCTGATGAAATCAATAACCCCCATCGTTGTGGATTTACCGTTGTGGATTATAAGACTTTGTTTCCAAGGGATCACAGACTCAGTTTTCCATGGGTTAACAGACTATGTTTTCCAAAGGATTGAAAGCTTACCGCAATGGGATTACCTACGAACAGTATGGAATTTCCAAAAACATTATGGGAGTATAATTTTGAACTTTTTTTTTTTCCACTTGCTGGATTACATAGAGGTCAGAGACATTCGGTGGTATCCTTTCGTGTTGGAACTCATCTCCAAGGACAGGCGATGACTTCCAAAAAGGGGGACTGTAGTGATACACCTAATCTCTGATATTGTAGGCTTGACCTCCAAGTACACCTCTCTGCATCTCTTTGAAACTCTAAGTGTTACACCTTCTTGAAGCCCTCAAGGAGACGAGTGGACACTATTTTGGTTAACAATTATTATGAATTAATGGACACTAATTAATCAGATTGAACTTTCTTTTTAATGTGTGTTAATTCAGAATTGATCTACAGTATATTTTGTCATTTTAATGATGATCTGTTACTTGCATGAGTTTGACCTTTCTGGTTTTATTTCTGCAGAGCAAGCAGGCTCTGATTCTAAGACACAGTTCAGGGTAAACGTAAAGGCTGTTCACTTCTTCTCTGTTTTGTCTATGAAGTTAGCCATAATATTCTCTGTGCTCACAGGCCAGTCCATCTGGCCGTTTATGTAAACAGTTTTCCTGTTGTCCTTCAGAGACCATTCTGCCTATGAGATGAAAACCCATCTCTTATTTTGTTAAAACCAGCCAGTAGTCATTAAGGAGGTGGGGAAGACCCGCCTCCCATATAAAGGTCATTTCCTGCATTTTTCTTTAGTGCTTTTGAGAGAACTAACTCGCAACCTGCTTCTCTCCTCTGGGAAAGCTGGAGACGCTCCGGTCATTGTGTCAACTCGACCCACGTCTCAGCTGGAGTCACGGCAAAGCCTTGCTGTGCCTCGAAACACTCATTTCTGAAAGAATTTGTTTTCGGAAGTTTATTTTGAAAGTTCAGCCAGTAGCTGGCTCTGTTCCTGCCGGGAGAAGCGTTCTTCTTGCTCGTCTGAATCAGCTCACACACGCGGAAGCCCATCTGGACGTGAACTGGACAACACAGTCCGTTAGTGTCCACAAACTTCAACTCTTATCTCCAAGACGTATCGTCAACAGGTAACGAGGCGTTGATGTGTTCTGAACGTGTGAGAAGCCCAGCTGAAACCTGTATGGGAAAGTTTGCCACCCTGGTTGTTTCAAAATAATTAACTTCAGTTAACTTAGCTTTCATCTTCTTCCTCCTATTTCTTATTTTTCATAAGCTTTTAATCTGTCAAGTAAATGTACCAACAGTTTAAGTTCCTAACTGTCTGTTTGTTTTAATTTGAATTCTTGTCAACGTAGTTATTAAATCAGAGCTAATATCGATACAAATGTTTAATGTAATTTTTGTGATAGTTTCAATAAAAGGTCTATTTTCTGGTAGACCAACATAAGTTGAAGTCTCTTGTGAAGTTACATTTCTGGCTAATTACAGTAAAAGCAATTTAGTACCGGAAAAAGGAAGAACTCGCGAATTGGTGGCACGTTTGTGCAGATAAACTCTGCTCAGACCTGCGCATCTAAAATATAGGTAAGTCAGTAAACTGACCAGTAAGTCCTATATCTCTACAATAATGGTGGCCCAGTAAGTGTTTAAATACCTTACCCCACATTATTCGTTACATAAAGAAAGCAAAAGTCTGACATGGCAGCAAAACTTACAAAGCAACAAACTCCAGGAGAACATGAAGAAGAACTCAGAGGAGAAACCAGGCATGGCGAGAAGCACAACAATGCCAGACTTCTCAGTGAGGTGAGCTGAGGGATTATGACTGGAGCCGAGGAGAGGATAAGCTGCAGTGGTGACTAATGTGACACTACATGGGTAGGTGACTAATCTAAGATGGCCGCGCTCAGACCAGTAGCAGCTTCATGGGCTTCCAGAACATCCCCAGTTTTTAGTAGTTTTAATAATGTTTTTGTACCTGACTCTGCGCGTTTTTTGCGGGTGAATTATAGCCGAACTGAGCTGTTGAGAATTGGAGCGGATTTACCACAAGGCACAGCTGAAATCAGCAACGAACTCAAATCAGAGCTCGGAAGATTGGATCTGCTTAGATCATCTTTCTGGAAGCAGATGCGCGGAGGAAAGAAAAGAAAGCGGTGCTCTCGAGGGAAAAAACGTGGCTGTCGAGCAGGAATCATGACGAGACTACGAGCAGACGCTAAAACCGGTAAACCCCCGATGCCGGCTTTATTTCTGTCCAATGTGCGTTCGCTCGACAACAAGATGGACCTGCTTCGTCTGAGAGTAACAACGTCGGAGGAGATGAGGAGATGTTCGGTGCTTTGTCTCACGGAAACATGGATCAATGAAGACACTCCTGACTCTGTTTACGAGTTGGATAATAAACTATTTTTCAGAACGGACCGGTGCATCGAGACTACGGGGAAAACGCGAGGTGGAGGTGTCTGCATTTACGTTAACAAAGACTGGTGCACGAACTGTGCCGTTATCAGCAGGATCTGCTCAGCTGCTGTGGAGCTTTTAACAATAAGATGTCGGCCACATTATCTTCCCCGCGACTATTCAGCGATAATAATAAGCAATGTTTACATACCCCCCGATGCTAATGCTAAAGTCGCCCAGGAAGAAATTCATGAGTTACTCACCTCGCTGCAGTGTAAATATCCTGAGGGGTTTTTCATTGTTTCCGGGGACTTCAATCACGTGGATTTACGTGTCATCCTTCCAACCTTCAATCAGCACGTTTTCACAGAAACACGAGGAAATAAGACATTAGACCAGGTCTACACGAATGTGAAGGGGGCGTACACGGCGAAGCCACGCCCACCGATCGGGGCTTCCGACCATCGCTCCCTGCTATTGGTCCCTAGACAGCTCCCCCCACTCCGACGTTCGATGCCAGAACAAAGAGTGATAACATCGTGGCGCCAAGATAGTTCCCCCATGCTAAGAGACTGCTTTGAAAACACAAACTGGTCTGTCTTCAAAGAGGCAGCTACGAATGGAAATTCAATTGACCTGGAGCTTTATGCTTCCTCTGTCCTGGGTTACATCAGTACATGTGCTGAAAATGTATCCATAAGAAAGTGTGTTAAATTTTACCCCAATCAAAAACCCTGGCTAAATAAGGATGTCCGCACCCTGCTGGCAGCCAGGGACACTGCATTCAAGTCTAAAGATACTGAGGAGTTGAGAAAGTGCAGGAGAGAACTGGATGATGGCATAAAGAAGGCCAAAGCCGCGTATGCACAGAGGATCGAGGGACAGTTCACCTCACATGATCCAAGGAGCATGTGGCAGGGCATCAAATGCTTAACAGACTACAAGGGCAAAAGCAAACAATGCCCCAGGGACCCATCCCTGCCTGATGCCCTCAATAAGTTTTATGCACGTTTTGATGATCCAAACAGACCAACTAGCACCAGACTCACCTCATCACCAGACGAGGAGCACCTCAAAGTGACCGCAGCAGAAGTGAGAGGCAGTCTCAGAAGGATCAACCCTCATAAAGCTACGGGTCCAGACAACATCCCAGGGAAAGTTCTGAAGGAATGTGCGGACCAGCTCTGTGAGGTGCTGGCTGACATCTTCACCACCTCACTTGCACTGGAGTCAGTTCCCACCTGCCTGAAGACCGCCACCATCATCCCAGTCCCAAAAAGCTCCACAGTGACTGGTCTGAATGACTACAGACCGGTGGCTCTCACCCCGATAGTCGCTAAATGTTTTGAGAAACTGGTCATGTCCCACATCAAGACAGCCGTCAACATCAACGAGGACCCTCATCAATATGCATACCGTGAGAACCGATCAACAGAGGACGCCATCTCCTCCGTGGTCCACACTGCTCTCACCCACCTGGATCAGAAGGACTCATACGTGCGTCTGCTCTTTGTGGACTTCACATCTGCCTTCAACACCATGATCCCCCAAACTCTGATAGACAAACTATCCACACTTGGACTAAGCCCCTCTATTTGTAACTGGGTCTTAGACTTCTTAACAGACAGACCACAGTCCGTGAAGATCCACAACTTCTCCTCCTCCACCATCACCCTCAGCACTGGCTCTCCTCAGGGATGTGTGCTGAGCCCTCTTCTGTTCACTCTGCTCACATATGATTGTACAGCCACACATCCAGGCTGTCATATTGTTAAGTTTGCAGATGATACAGCTGTGGTGGGATGCATCACAGATAATGATGAATCCAGCTACAGACAGGAGGTGGAACATCTGGAGAGCTGGTGCAAAGAGAACAACCTTCACATGAATGTGAAGAAGACGAAGGAGATGATTGTGGACTTCAGAAGGAACAAACACACCCACACCCCACTGTATATAGGTGGATCTGCGGTGGAGGTGGTCTCCAGCTACAAATACCTGGGTGTACACATGAATGATAACCTCAGCTGGAGCAACAACACCACCAGCCTGATCAAGAAAGGTCATCAGAGACTCTACTTCCTCAGACGGCTGAGACGAGCCGGTCTGAGAAGCCCAGTCCTCACCTCGTTCTACAGGTGTGCAGTGGAGAGCGTCCTGTGCTCCAGCATCAACGTGTGGCATGGAGGCTGCACAGTTGCAGAGAGAAAAGCTCTGCAGAGAGTGGTGAAGGCTGCACAGAAGTCTGTGGGAGTCAGTCTCCCCACCATCACAGACATTTACACCTCCAGATGCAGAAAAAGAGCCACCTGCATCATGAAAGACCTCACTCACCCAGCACACTCACTCTTTGCACCACTCCCCTCGGGACGGAGGTTGAGGAGCATCAAATGTAGAACCACTAGACTGAGAAACAGCTTCTACCCTGAGGCTGTCAGACTCATGAATAAATAAATAATAAGAATAAACACTGCAAAATGTCACATCATACTGATACTGATCTGTTTCTTGTTGCTGCGTTCATCTGTGACCATCTGCTCATGTTCGTGCTGCTGTTTATAATGATGTTTTTCTACTACATTAGGGCTTAGTGTATTACTAGCTGATGTCTCTCTTAGTTAATCCTAGATGTTATTATTGTTTTTCTCTTGCATTTGTTGTTGGATGTAACTGGGACCCTGTGTACATAATCTCGTTTTCAACACATGTACTACATGCGGTGCAAATGACAATATATTCTCTCTGACTCTGACTCTGACTCTCTAATGTTTGGAGGAACAAGCCTGGTTGGAAATCCCAGTGGGTTGCGTGGGACTGGACCTTCCGATATTGAAGAAATGAAGATTGTCCCCCTTAATAATTCATTGGAGGAAATTATATTGTTAAGTAATATAAATAATGCCCCCCCCCCCACACACACACACACACACACACAACTCCCTCAGCTTAACAGTGATTTGGTCCACTAAATACTACAACCTGACAATACATTGGTAGGGCTGATAACTTAGGTCAATATAGACATTTGGGGACATATCGGTATCAATGATAATTGTCCCATTAGTCATCAATATAAACACTTCTAATTTTCACATCTAAAATGCTGGAACCAGCTGTAATTGTACAATGTATCCAACAGAGGGCACATGAAGATTACTTGTAAGTCCTGGCCATTCACTTAAGTTTAACTTTAACATTCAGCACAGATGAAGCAGGGAGCAATACTGTGTAGCATATTATGATGACCAGAGCATGGTAAGTTTATTTTAACTGTTCTGTAAAACAATCAACAATAACAAATTCTCTTCAATCCTCCAACCTACGTGCCTCTCAATTTAGCAAGCTAACATTTAGATAACCTAGCATAGACTATATACTTATAAACCTTTATCCGGAACAAAAAGGCCAATGTAGAGGTAAATGTGTTAGTAACTTTATCTTTGTCATCCTTAATGAAATGCATTGTTTATCTGAAATATTTACTTCTCTGCAAGGAAAAAATAAACTCTGCTGCAGTTAACACTAATTAGGCCTTCATCATACATGACTTACTGTTTAAACAATGAACAGCGAAGGGTGTTTGTTTATTTTATATTTTTGTAACACACTTGATAACTTCATGGTGAATAGTGGAGGATAGAAAATGTGAACACATGTTAGGAAGACTGTTTTTATGACCAGTGCACCACTCCAGCATCAACGTGTGGCATGGAGGCTGTACAGCTGCCGAAAGAAAAGCTTTGCAGAGAGTGGTGAAGGCTGCACAGAAGTCTGTTGGAGTCATTGGGCCTCATGCAAGAACCGTTCGTACGCACAGATTTGTTCTTAAACTGTGCGCACTGCGTACGAGTGATTTAGGAGCATTTGTGGCATTCAACAATGTTTTCGTATTCTAAGATTTTTTTCAGATACGAACAAAATTTACGTGTGGTCCAGACCTGTCGTATATTTTACGAGCAGTCAGTCTGCTGTTATCCAGACGGATTTTCTCCACTAATAACTTTATACTTCGTTATTTAGAAAATATTTTGGGTTTAAAAAAATCACGCACCATAATTATTCTTGACAATAGGTTATTCTGTTTGAATTAGAATTAGAATTTTAAGTTTAATTTGTCTGGTGTGTCGCAGGCTTCGGTGAGTCGTGCGCTCCCCTTGGTCATCAAAGCCCTCCTCAAATTAACACCCTGTCAGCCCGTGTCTGACAGTGGTTCTGACAGCGGTTCTGACGGGACTGAGGGGAGACTGGAGCTGACGGAGGAGGCTGCGCGCCCTTGCGCTCCTGTTGCTGGGAGCGTGGAAGTCACACGCCCCGGCGCACCTGCCGTGAAGGGGGAGGAAGACTGCAGCTCCAGTGTATGAGGAAATGATTCCTTCGGCAGTTATTAATCTTTCCCACAAAACACTGGAGCTACAGACTTCCTCCCCCTTCACGGCAGGTGCGCCGGGGCGTGTGACTTCCACGCTCCCAGCAACAGGAGCGCAAGGGCGCGCAGCAAAAACTGAGGAGTGATTGAAAACAGAAAGAAACATGACAGGCGCAGAGCCTGACAGGCGCAGAGCATGACACACCCAGGTACATAAAATTCCCATACACCGCCGCAGAACAAGTACAAATTAAGACTGATTTTCATGCTATTGCTGGACAGCCAAACACCATCGGAGCAATAGACTGTACACACATACGGATCAAAGCACCTTCACCTGACGCATTCCCATTCCTCAATCGGAAGCAATACCACTCCATAAATGTCCAAATTATATCTGATTCGAAATATAACCTGCTAAATGTGGTTGCGCGATGGCCAGGAGGAGCGCATGACTCATTTGTGCTGCAAAACAGTGCTGTTGGCACGCGTCTTGCGCAAGGTGCGCATGGAGATGGCTGGCTTGTTGGTAACTTTTTAATTTGTAATTGAGGATTTGGAATTATTCTCTGATCATTTACCTATAACTCACTATTTTCCACAGGTGATCGAGGCTATGCATTAGCCCCATGGCTTATGACACCTCTAAACAGCCCTCAGACAAGACAGGAGCGCTTGTGTAATAAGCTGCATACACGCACTCGTGCTGTAGTTGAGCGCACAGTTGGAGTTTTGACATGACATTTATTTTTCCATCCATCTCGGTAACGCAGACTTTTCCTTGACCTCCTCCTGTTGCAGTCATAGAGCACCGTGCTGCGGCGAGACGTTTTTTTGAAGCCATTTTCAGATCAAACCATTTTTTCTTGATTTCTGATACTGTACGACCCACGGGAGACACAACATTAACAGCAGTGGTTATTTCATGCCATTCTTTGGCTTTTCGCTGTCATTTTATGAACGGACACTTCCTGCTCTCTGAGGCAGGAAACGTAGCCTTATATGGTGTTTTGAGGGGTGGGAATTATGTAAATGACCTCTCCGCGTGCACGAGCAGGTGGATAGAACAGGTGGAATTCATTATATGTACGCAGCTCATTTACACACTTTTCCTGAGGATAGAAGAGTTTGTTGAATCTGACGTGGCATGTTAGTACGAGCGCTTCGTATGAACAAAAGTAAGAGAAATTTAGGATAAAAATACGAACATGTTCTTGCATGAGGCCCATTCTCCCCACCATCACAGACATTTACACCTCCAGAGGCAGGAAGAGGATCACCTGCATCATGAAGTTGAGGTGGCTCGGGCATCTGGTTAGGATGCCTCCTGGACGCCTCCCTGGTGAGGTGTTCTGGGCACGTCCCACTGGGAGAAGACCCAGAGGAAGACTCAGGACATGCTGGAGGGACTATGTTTCTCGGCTGGTCTGGGAACGCCTTGGGATTCCCCCAGAGGAGCTGCTCCAAGTGGTTGGGGAGAGGGAAGTCTGAGCCTCCCTACTTAGGCTACTACCCCCGCGACCCGACCCCGGCTAAGCGGAAGAGAATGGATGGATGGATGGAGGTAACTGGGACCCTGTGTACATAATTTCGTTCCACCACATGTACCACATGTGGCGTGTATGACAATAAAGAATCTCTGACTCTGACTCTCTGACTTGTAAACCTAAAATAGGACTAGGTAGGTATAGTGTGTGGATCTGATAAGCCTAGCTTCATGGTTGCTAACAG
>JBBPBX010030789.1:0-21294 GCA_038048925.1 Garcialebias charrua
AATCTTCGGTTTCCAATATTCCAGTTAAAAATGAAATAAAGTATTTAGGAATGTCGATTACTAAGTGTCAAGCTACTAGTGTGAATTTTTTTTACAAGACAACATTGATAAATGTGGCAAAACATTAAATAATTGGCTTCAGAGAGATTTGACGTTAACATTATTAACAAAAACTGAATCCTTATCCAGGTTGACGTATCCTGCATATTCATTAGCCATCCCCCCAAATCTCATTAAACAGATTAACAAAATAAATTTTAACTTTATTTGGAAAAACAAACACCATTACATTAGAAAAAGTGATTTGCTAAAAAATTATGAGGAAGGTGGTATTAAGGCAATTGATTTTGAAATCATGAATGGTACTTTAAAAATTAGATGGCTTCAGTCCCTTCTAAAAAACGGTGATCTTATTTGGTTTGCTATACCGTCATTCATATTTCAGAAAGTAGGAGGTATTGAGTTGTTATTGAAATGTGATTTTGAATTATCTAAACTCCCCCTACAGCTCTCTGCTTTCCATAAACAGGTTTTGTTACAGTGGAAGTTGATGTTCAAACACAATTTCAGCCCTCATAATGTCCCACTATGGAACAACAGAGCAATTCTATGGAGTAGAAAATCTATATTCATAAAAGATTGGTGGAATAAACAAATATGGTCAATCACTCAATTAGAGTCAGAGAGTCAGAGAGAATTTATTGTCATTTGCACCGCATGTAGTACATGTGTTGAAAACGAGATTATGTACACAGGGTCCCAGTTACATCCAACAACAAATGCAAGAGAAATACAATAATAACATCTAGGATTAACTAAGAGAGACATCACATCAGCTAGTAATACACTAAGCCCTAATGTAGTAGAAAAACATCATTATAAACAGCAGCACGAACATGAGCAGATGGTCACAGATGAACGCAGCAACAAGAAACAGATCAGTATCAGTATGATGTGACATTTTGCAGTGTTTATTCTTATTATTTATTTATTCATGAGTCTGACAGCCTCAGGGTAGAAGCTGTTCCTCAGTCTAGTGGTTCTACATTTGATGCTCCTCAACCTCCGTCCCGAGGGGAGTGGTGCAAAGAGTGAGTGTGCTGGGTGAGTGAGGTCTTTCATGATGCAGGTGGCTCTTTTTCTGCATCTGGAGGTGTAAATGTCTGTGATGGTGGGGAGACTGACTCCCACAGACTTCTGTGCAGCCTTCACCACTCTCTGTAGAGCTTTCCTCTCTGCAACTGTGCAGCCTCCATGCCACACGTTGATGCTGGAGCACAGGATGCTCTCCACTGCACACCTGTAGAACGAGGTGAGGACTGAGCTTCTCAGACCAGCTCGTCTCAGCCGTCTGAGGAAGTAGAGTCTCTGATGACCTTTCTTGATCAGGCTGGTGGTGTTGTTGCTCCAGCTGAGGTTATCATTCAAGTGTACACCCAGGTACTTGTAGCTGGAGACCACCTCCACCGCAGATCCACCTATATACAGTGGGGTGTGGGTGTGTTTGTTCCTTCTGAAGTCCACAATCATCTCCTTCGTCTTCTTCACATTCATGTGAAGGTTGTTCTCTTTGCACCAGCTCTCCAGATGTTCCACCTCCTGTCTGTAGCTGGATTCATCATTATCTGTGATGCATCCCACCACAGCTGTATCATCTGCAAACTTAACAATATGACAGCCTGGATGTGTGGCTGTACAATCATATGTGAGCAGAGTGAACAGATTATAATTACTAGATGGAAATGGTGAAATTTTAAGTTTGGAGCAATTTAACAGGAAATATGGAATTGTTTGTTCATTAACATATTATAAGACAGTATTACGTAATACGTAGCATCCCTGATGTTTTTTTTCAGTCAATTAAAAACAATTTATCTCATCCCTCCAAGACTCCATAAGATTCAAATAGAGTGTGGACATTAGGGAAAATAAATGCAACAACAGGTTTTTAACAGTATTCGATAAACAACATGTTCCCAGGAAGAACAAAAAGCATGGCTCTATTACAAACTTTTAACAATTCTACAAGAGTCAAAATAAGAACAAATTATTTAAGATTTCCGATAAAAACTTAGAATTTATTGTAAATGTTCTGATTATCGTAACAAAATACTATATACATAAATGTCGATACGCAAAATGCTCCCTCTCAAAAATGATGTCTCTTTTTTCAAAAGTTGTCTAAAAAAGATGCAGAATGTTAGGTTGATTGGTAATTGACCCTGGGTGTGAGTGAAACAGGTCCCTCTTGTAAATGAGTCCCCGTGGCTCAACGAGGATAGCCTGTATAAATAAAGGTTGAATGAATGTAAATGCAGTAAAATTATACGAGTTAATGGAAGTTTTTTAGTTTCTAGCCCCCTGATGTGTATGATATTTATTTATTTGTTATTTTTATTTTTTATATATTATATATTTTATTTTTTCATCTTTTAATTCCTTGTTTGTATTTTTATTTTATTTTTATTCTGTGAAGTTGTTATTTCAAGTATTTAGTCTTTTCTTGAACCTTTGTAATCAAAGTGTATTATAGTCATTAGGAGTTGTGTTTCTTGTATGTTATATTGTTTGTCTTTTTGACATGCTAATTTGAGTTTTGTCATTGTTAATCTTGTTTATTACTAATAAAATAAAATAAAAATAATTAAAAAAACAACATCTACCAACTCATGGCTCTGCTCTATGCTCGCTCCATTTACCGCGAGGACTTCTATTATCGCGATGGACTTCTATTATCGCGATATCTTCTTTTCAAAGACGAGAAGTCTCGCGAGAGTTGGGCGAACGTGGTGCGCGGCCTCTGTTGAAGGTGTGCTTCATGGCGGTTACGGGGACTGCGGTAAATACACTTAGCGATTAAAAAAGACACAATAACGTACCTTTTTGCCCAGTATTTGTGGCGTAAGTAACAGTAGGCGTTTTGCGGAGTATATTTTCACTAAGTAGTGTGCAAATGAATTAGAGAAAACACGGTTTGTTTTACGCGCCATAGTGAATGCCTAGCAGCATGAGCTAACGTGCTAGCATCAGAAAAATCCTAATGAATAGAAATCAGTCCATGCTAATCGTTTTGTGCTTGTTGTGAATATTTTCCCGTTGAAGTTATAGTGATGTAAATGTGAGGTGAACCTAAATGGCAATACAGCCTCTAAATGTATAAAAAATAAGGATTAGCCTGGACGTGCTAACCGTACGTTTGCATGAAAGTCATTATTCGTGCGCACCATTGACATTAGCTGTCCAAAATCCGAGCTAAGTTTGAATGTAACTTGATTATATAGCTGCCTGTATCTTTTAACTTTAGTCTGAAGGCATTTTGTTTTAATTTTCCCTAGAAAGTGTTGAATTGTTAAAGCTTCCCCATCAGTGCGCTTCCCCTTGGGGGTTTTCCTGTCTCAGTCTGGTGGACCCAACGATAGTGTTGCGTAAGTAAGGAGCTCATCCGAGCCCACCTGGGTTAATAACAGTACTGATAGTTTAATGTGTGCTGTGGTTTTTAGGATAACTTTTCCTCTGCTAATATTACCGTAGTTATGGTTGTTCAGGGCATATGCAGACATTTGTATATATTTTTTGTGTTAATTTTGCTATGTTGTTTGCAGGGAGGTGAAGCTCTGACGATGGAGAATGGACAGGGCACAGGCTCCAAGCTTGGCCTACCGCCTCTTACCCCCGAACAGCAGGAGGCACTTCAGAGGGTAGGGGTCTCATCTGTCATCTGTTCAAATGTGCAAAGACGTGCAAAAAGACACACTTTGTTCATATTAATTTTGTTAAATCTAGTTGCACATTAGTTGGGAGAGTGGTGGCGCAGAAGTTCGAGAAGGCGAGCCTATGATCGGAAGGTCGCTGGTTCGACTTCCCGGACTGACAATATCGAAATATGGGTTGGAAAAGTGAAGCACCCACACTTGCCTCCACCCTCATTTGCTCCACTCTGGGCCCTTGAGCAAGGCCCTTAACTCCCACCATATGCTCCCCTGGGTGCCCTAGATGGCAGCTCTCTGCTCCACACAGAGGGCTGTGGTAGTTCAGTGGTCTGTGGTTGCATCAGATAGGGCATCCAGTGTAAAAACAATTGCAAAGTCTTTTTTTTTTCATTCAACCTTTATTTAGGCAGGTTAATCCCATTGAGCCTCAAGGACTAATTTACAAGAGAGACCTGGCTACAAACAAAGGATGATGACAACAGCAACAGTAGATTTTCCTTGGACAATCAACAATTAATTCAACCTTTATTTATACAGATAAGTCACATTGAGCCTTGAAGAATCATTTACAAGTGAGATCTGTTGGCCAGACAATAAAAGTGGTGAAAAATGACACATAGGGTTTGAAGACAAAAAAAATTCCCAACACATTTTTGACCTCTGCTTGAAGGTCAAAAATGTAATAAAAAAAATCTCGCACATAATGACGCCAACATTACGCAGAGGGTGGTGGAGGGGACTCAAAAGCGGTGAGCATGCCAGCCCTTAGAGGCACTGCAGAGTTCGGATAGAATCACTCGGTTTATATACAGTATTTCCCTCTGGAGATCTGCGCACACTCATGGCGGTGGGGGAGCTGCCGAGGACGGCCAGAGGCGAATCCAGAGTCCTGAAATGATGACAGAATGTTTATTCAGCTGGGCTCCTCTGAAAAGTCTGTGGAATTCCTCAGTAGCAGGTTTGGGAGTGGTGAGAGCGTCAGGTTTACAAAACTTCAGCATGTGTGTTGAGATAAGACGGCCTGTCTAGGCCAGTCAGTGAGCCAAACACGATTGTTTTGGGGACAGGCAGAACTTTATTGACATCTACCTTCAATCTGTGTCGGTCCACTCGCTTCCGAAATGTCCAAATTAAAATGACCATACTGTGTCAATGTGCACAGTATGTGCAGGAATGTGCCTGAGAAAATCCCAGAGATCTCATCCATTCAGCCAAGTCTGGATTCTCAAGACATGAACCAAGCCATCATGTAAGGCAGGCAACCTGACCAGGTCTAGATTTGCTGCCGACGTCTTCCTTGTGTGTTGATGGACCAGGAACCAGCCGAATCCAAAAAGCAGGAACCAGTTATCAAAAATCTAATTAAATTAAATATGTGTCCTTAAGATCCACAGATGACAGCAGAGATAGGCACGTCATCAAGTCTTCCAAGTCAATGAGATATCCAGCTGTGTGCATGCCAACAGGGCAAATCGGCTCGACTACAGCCTGCCTTCTTTTTGAAGAAATGTTATCAGTTGTGTTAAGGGACCAACTGACCAAATTGAAGTCCATGGTTATGATTCAGAATATTTTGTAGAAGAGAGGCTCTCAGACAGTTTCACAGAAAAAGCAAAGCGGAGACCGAGCGGAGACGTCCCGCCCTTGAGAAGAGCATGTGTTGAATGAACAATAGACAATCATAAGAGTAGGGATGTGCCGATCAGGTTTTTTGAAACCGATACCGTTCACCTATGTGTGACGATCACCGATACTGATCACAATTACCGATCGCTTATATGTGTGCCGATCACATATACCGATCACCGATCAGATGGATTGCCTGTAACTTATGAGTGCTGCTTCTGGCTACAAGATCTGAAAACAGATCTTGTAGCCAGAAGCAGCACTCATGTTATTTTCAGAACCATAAAATCACCATTCAGACAAAAACATATTTTTACTCATTTATTTCAGCGAACAAAGTAAATAAAAGTAATTATCAACTGCATTATCAAAGAAAAATGTTTACCTTACTAACTTTCAATAAAAAAAAAAGGTTTTTTATTGTTTAAAAAAAAAACACATCTATTACTTCATATAAAAAACTAAAATACCCCATTTGCTACTTAAAGCTGCACTGTTGGCTGTTTTTACAAATGGCTTTATAAATACGTAAAGTATCATTATTATTATTATTTTTTAATAATTTCGTGCTTTTTTGAACAACTTCCTGCGGGAACCAGGAACCGTGGCGGTAATGCGCTTAATATGAGTTCGCCAACCGCCATTAAATAGAAGAAGAAGAAGAAGAAGAACCAGGTACCGGAAATACCGCCTCCGCCATTTTACATTCATTAGTTCCAGTCTCGGCAGTCGGCTTTTGGAGGACTGTTTCTCCCATAAGAGGATGCCTCATACGGATAAATTAACTGGAAACACTCCCTGAACTCTGTGAATGTCTCAGGACTGGAGCAGCAGCCGCGATCGCTCCGCCGAGCGCTCCCACAGCACCGCGCGAGACCAGCAGCTCATGGTATGAGCTAAGGCTAACATGCTAAACCGGAGCTGCAGATTCGACAGCCGGCTTTGTGCGATCAGAGGTTCCTGGAGCTCGCCTCGATGTCGGACTGGAAGCAGAAGATATCGGGGGACACCCAGCTAACTTGGAATAACAAAGCCGACAGCCTTTTTGAAGCCGCAGCTAAACTGGACTGCCCGTAACTGCGCAGCGGACTCGGTGGGGCTACTCGGTGGGGCTACATGCTAACAGGTGTTGCTAATGGCGGCGCTGGCAGACGGCTTTTGGTAAGTTATTAAAACGTATTAAAACATTTTAATGACGAATTAGGTTTGTTGTGTTGAAGGACTTCGTTGAACTTCCTCCACGAGGTACTTTTTCGTCGCACGTTTTGCAGTTAGCAAACTTCGCATCACAGGCTCTGTGATCGGTAATTGAAGGCAAAAGCCGATCACATACGCTTTAATGATTATCGACCGATTATGATCGGTGACCGATCGATCGGCACATCCCTACATAAGAGGCATATAGATTTTTTTAAACAAGTTAAAACAAAGATGTCAAAGTAGCAAAACACAGATTACAGGTAGTCCCCGATTTACGAGCGCTCTGATCTGCGAGGTTCCAGACTTACGAGCTGCACATTTTTGGAAAAAACGAAAAAAATACTGAGTTTTCATGTGTTTTTTCACCACAGTTAGTTAGTTAAGCATATGGACACACGTTTCCGATCATTTTTATGCACTCATAAGCAGTTTTTGGATGAAAATAGAGTGTTTGTAGTCGCGCTAGCGAAAACCGTTCCAATTTACGAGCGAAATTCCGGATTTACGAGAGAAATGGCGGCCGTTCCAAATTACGAGATTTCCGGTTTACGAGCGCCTCGTTGTGACGGATCTCGCTCGTAAATCGGGGACTACCTGTATAAGGCAGATGTAGAAAATCAAAAACGGGAACATGTCTGCATTGGTTTTTGCCAGGATTCCAACAGATTCTTAAAGTCATTTAGAGAAGTCAAGGTCGAGAGCTTCAGATCTTTTTGTAAGATGTTCCAGGAAGCAGGATCGGAGTAGAAGAAGGCCATTTTGCCAAGCTCAGTCCTCACTGAGGGAACACTGCAGGTAATGATGTCCTGAGAGCGCACGCTGTAGATGCACTCACACAGAGACATGTAGGAGGAGATGTATGAAGGCAGCAGACCAAGAAGTGATTTAAAGATGAAAATGTACCAGTGGGAGAGTCTGCGTGAATTTAATTATGTCCAGTTAATAGGGCTGTAGTGATACAGTAATCTCACGATACACGATATTCTGCTCACGATACGATATATATTGCGATATTCAGCAAACGATACAATTCAATACAATATTGCGATTTTCTGAAAGATTTTAAAGGGACAGAGTGATTTTGGTGACATTTTGAGACTGTTATAGACTTGGATTTAATTAATTTAACTGAAAACTGATTAAAAGCACCAACTACACAATACTTGGCTCTGGTTGGACATAGACACAGACTTAAAGTCGACAGCTGGACAAAATGAATCAAAGAAGTCGTGAGAAAACATGTTTCTTTCAATTGAAACAGTAAAAACTGTAGCTTACATGCATTTGTAAAGTAAATAAAGTGCACCAAGTGCCCTGCTCTGAATAGTTTGAAACCTTTTTAACCTTGACACTTAACATCTGAAGGAATCACTCTAGTGCTTGGTAAGTAAACAGTAATATGACTTCTCCAAAACAGTCTATAATTCAAGTAATGAAGAACATTTAACTTCAAATGCACCCATCTTAGCAGAGCAGCTTAAGGCCTGTAGATAGACCCTGACTAATAAGTGAACTCTAAACAGAAAGTCTACTCTGCAGACCAAGTGAGCTACATTCTCCTCAGATTTTTGTTTAGAAATAGAATCTGATCGACGTGCTCTGGGAGAAGTGCACTTCTCTGCACAGTGATGATATCTCCAGGGGTGGAGAAGACTCTCTCTGAGGATACACTGGTGCCAGGGATGCAGAGGTATCTAAAAAAGCAAAGTCGGGTCCTTTGGACATTCAAAAAGCAAAAAAAAAATTTTTTTTTAATTTTTTTTAAGGTACGATACTTGCAGATGAATATTGAATTTTTTTTCTAGGGAAAAAATCGTTATTTATCGCAAATCGATATTTTTACACAGCCAGCCCTACCAGTTAACCAGTGAATACAAGGTGCAGTGGTGGGTACGATAATCACAGCCAGTTGTGAATCTTAGTGCACCATGATAGACATCATCCAACATCTGCAGGGTGCTTGTAGTTGCATGAGTTTGCTATGGTGACCTAGGGGTGGGCGAAATGGCTCAAATATTATATTGTGATATTTCAGAGAATTCTGACGATAACAATACATTTCATGATATAACCAAAAAAACTGAAATCGTGTTTATTTGACAAAATTAACTTAACATGTTGCTTTGCAGTATTATATACAATTTTAAAAAAACAAGCGATAATTTTACTGAAATTACTTATTTAGTAAAGTATTCAGTCTCCAAGTATAAAAAAAAAAAAAAAGATCCTTCTGTTATTGAAATTGAAAAAGTCTGCACAAAATATAGATCAACAAAATCCACCACAAAAACTAAAGTGCAGGTGTAGTTTCCTAAAACAACTACCGGGTAAATAAAATGAAGCTTACGATCTGTTGAGCATAAATGAAACCTACAACAAAATATGTTGTCTTTAAATGAAGTATAACTTACAGAACTTGTGACAAGGTGATCAGCTGACCCTGAAGCTTGTTGGTGTTTCAGTTTAATCTATTCATGCAGGAATGATCCATTTTTCTGACTGATCTGTCTGATCACCTGCCTCTTGGTCCGTGGACCGACTGTGGAACTCAATAATAATAATAATAACTTTAATTTATAACCCACTAGGGCAGTTTATTGTGCGACAACGCGCTTGCGTTTGCGGTCGTAAAAATTGAGCTTTGCGCATACATGCCCTGCAGGGATACGCGTGTGACGGCGTAGAGCGGCGTACGGCCAAACGCAGATAATTAATTTGTTTTCAAAAAATCTTTTTAGACCAGTTACCGTATTCGTCGTTGTATTATACGCGCCCGTGTATAATACGCTTTGACCAATTATTGCCAATAAACCAGAAAAAAACGTACATAATACGCTTCAGTGTTTAATACGCATCTATTATGCATCACCGCTACGCGATGCGTCAGCGCCTCGTTTGCCCTGCTTAAAATGGCGGCCACAGAAGCGAGCGAGCACCGAAGCACTTCACAAGAAAACACGGTAAAAACAATTATTTCTTTGCGAGAAAAAAATATATTTATTAGCTGACATTATAGCACACGGGCTCCTGAGCTTAACTAAATGTGAAATCAGCTGGTCTGAGCTGGATTAAAAAAGTAGTTCGCCGATTTGCATGCACGCGGGTCGGAAGCTTTATTTCTTTAAATTTAGCTAAATAAACGCTAAAAAAATATATTTATTAGCTGACATTATAGCACACGGGCTCCTGAGCTTAACCAAATGTGAAATCAGCTGGTCTGAGCTGGATTTAAAAAAGTAGTTCGCCGATTTGCATGCACGCGGGTCGGACGCTTTATTTCTTTAAATTTAGCTAAATAAACGCTTAAAAAATAAATTTCTTAGCTGACTTTATAGCACAAGGGTGTCATGAGCTTAACCAAATGTGAAATCAGCTGGATTTAAAAATCTGCGGTGTGGTTTATGAGTTACGGTATCTTGCTAACAAAAACGGCGAACCTCGCAGCTAAATGCAGCTACATCCAGAGCAGGGGGCGGGCAGCGACAGAGTCAGTCCGACCAGAGGAGGCTTTTTTCGGGCTCAGGAGCTAGAAATGGTCTGGAAGTGGCCCTCCTCTTCCTCTTCGCTCTCTGAGTCCTCTGCTGCTGCCCATAGCGCCCATAGTGGCCGAAACTGGTACTGCACCATTTTTGCCCAAAATGAAAAACAGCGATATCAGAGCGAAAAATGGGTCTAAAAATATGGGAAAAAATCCATAGATAATACGCTTCGGTGTATAATACGCAGGACATTCAAATGAGCAAAAAAACTACGTATTATACACCGACGAATACGGTAAGTGAAATTGGATAATTTCCACGGCACACCTGACGATCACTCGAACAGTGGTTGAAAAAACACTGCAGTAACAGATCCCAAAGTGCTCAAGAGACAGTTGAACTGCGCGTGTTTGTACCAACAGTTTAAAGCGGGGGAGACGCAGCCCGCACTGGCAGTTCAGAGTGGGAGGAGGGAGAGACAGTTGAGCTGTCTGTACCAGCAGTTTAGAGCTGGATGGAGAGACAGCTGAGACGCGCGTTGTTTGTTTTTAGCATTTTAGCTAGCTAGTATTGCGTGCAACTAATTAGCGTTACACCAGTACTGACAGGTGGAGTGGGGTGCACAGTTCGGTTTGGTCGTTCAGTGCGCTCGGTTGTCAAGGGGCCGGGGTGCCCTGACGTATTACGTCATGAAATTAGCATATCATATCATTTTTTTGCCAGGGCAAGCATTTTTTACCGGTATTATCGTGAACGATATGATATGGCCCAGCCCTAGTTGGGAAGAAGTCATTACACCATACACAGATTTAATATTTATGTTTATTAACACAGCGTAATGGCTAGATGATGAATAAAACTGTTTTTCACTTAAATGAGTTAGCTATACAGGTAGTCCCCGACTTACGAGCGCCCTTACTTACGAGGTCCCAGACTTACGAATATGCATCTCATTAAATTTTTTTTTTTAAATAAATGAATACATGTACAGTACTGTACAGTCACCAAGCACTTAGCCTATCCTAACACAGTTTTTAAAGATGAAGTAGTGAGTTGAGTTGTCTCCCTTTCACATAAAGGGAGCTAGCTCCCTTTATGTGAATGGAGCCTGCTGGGGAGGAGGGAGACAATTCAACTGACTCATTAACTGTGTTAGGATAGGCTAAGTGCTTGGTGACTGTACTGTACATTTATTTATAAATAAATAAATATATATACTGTACAGTATATTTTTAATAAATAGATAAATGTACAGTACTGTACAGTCACCAAGCACTTAGCCTATCCTAACACAGTTAATGAGTCAGTTGAATTGTCTCCCTCCTCCCCAGCAGGCTCCATTCACATAAAGGGAGCTAGCTCCCTTTATGTGAAAGGGAGACAAACTCACTCCTTCATCTTTAAAAACTGTTAGGATAGGCTAAGTGCTTGGTGACTGTACAGTACTGTACATGTATTCATTTCTTTAAAAAAAAAAATATATATATATTTTTTGTGATCCTACTTACGAATTTTTGACATACGAGCGCCCCCTAGGGACGGAACTCGCTCGTAAGTCGGGGACTACCTGCACTTGTATTGCAGTGATTTGCTGCATGCAAGACACGGATCAAACTTGTGTTGCAGAACAAGGTGTTTAAATAAAATACCGTACTCTTTTCTTATAGGCAAAGAAGTATGCCATGGAACAAAGCATTAAGAGTGTGTTGGTGAAGCAGACCATCGCCCATCAGCAGCAGCAGCTCACCAACCTGCAGGTGAGATGTGGGAAACATTTACGGTAGTATTCTGCAAAAGAAACTTTATAATGTGGTGTGTCACCTGTGAGCTGTGATTCTAGACAGATTTTTTTGTTTTTGTTTCTATCCATGCGTTAGTAACTCTTAACATCTCTAATATCACAAGTCGGTATTGGATTAGATCTCGTGGAAGTCGTTCTCTTGTGTATGCTGTGAACAGGAACACGTGTAGACTATGTGCCTCTGCTTTTTTTCAGATGGAGATGATCCCCTTGAAGGCTTTGCTTCTCATGTTTTGCATTTTTAAAGGGGGCGTGGTTTTCTATATTGTTGTTTGGTGATTTGTAAACTAGTGATGGGAGGTAAAACCTCACAATGTTTGCTGTATTGAGAGAGGGTTTGAATATTGTGCTAGCTACCGTAACTGCTTTTGTCTATCTTGCAAAGCAATGACCTTTCTTGAAAAAGCAAAGCTAAGGGGTATTTAACCTACTTTTCAGCACTTTTTCCATCTTTACTGTCTTTCAGATGGCAGCAGTGACAATGGGCTTTGGAGATCCTCTCTCACCTTTACAATCGGTCAATAGATTATTAAATTATTTTCTTGTGCGCATTTCCAATGGGAAAAGGACTGTTACCCTTCTTTTACTGGTTGCACTGGCAACAATCCCTGCCTTTTTATTTAACTGAAGAGCGCATATTTTACAAGGAAACATGGCTTTACATCTGCGTATGTAGAGTTTGAGATCAAGAACTTAGCCAGAGGCATTTTTATTTTTATTTTTTTAATGGGGTAATTTTTAACTAAACAAGAAAAAAAACTATAAAAGGGAGAAAAGGCATGTCTCTTTAGAAAATGTGCATTTCCTTGCAATAAAGCAGCTTTTGGCATGGGACAAAAAGAGGGACAGCAATCCCTTTATGAACCAAAAAAAAAAGAGAGAATTTCTGTGACAGGGATCTTTTTTGCCATCTCAGTCGACTTTTTTTTTTTTTATCCGGTGAATGAACAAGTCATCTCGTCAAGCTATAGTAAACTAATTTATAAAGGGTAAATCCATTGAGTTAAGTCTGAAGGCATCGCTAAAACATCAACTTTTGATGATTAAATCATCCCTCAACGTAGACTTAAGAAGGAAGTTAGAATGCGTTCATCAAGACTTTGTTTGGATTTCGTTTGAACGCCAGTTACTTTTGTTTCCTTTCTTTCATCCCTGGAATACAGGTTAGTTACTGAAGCCAAATATTTGTGAGGGCTGTGCATGCCAATCACTTCAGTGTGTTTTACACAAAATTTCTGTTCAGTAGTAACAGAATGTAGGGCATATTGATTAATTACATCAGTGATAAAAAAAAAACACATGTTAACACACAATATTCCTGTTATTAAAGTATCTTTATTACTGCCCCATTCACCTGTCCAGACTTCCCAAACCTGGAATTGGCTTTTAACAGTTTTTGGAAGCAAGCCCAATTGAAAATGCATATTTTTACGTGTCTGTGTGTGAGTGATTAGCTTCCTTTAGTTTACTTTTCAATTCTTAACACATCTTGTTTTCCCCAGGTGGCAGCTCAGCGGCAACGTGCGCTGGCGATCATGTGTCGTGTGTATGTGGGCTCCATCTACTATGAGCTGGGTGAGGACACCATCAGACAGGCCTTTGCCCCCTTCGGCCCAATTAAGAGCATTGACATGTCATGGGACTCCGTTACAATGAAACACAAGGTTAGTGTCGTTTAAAATTTGTCTTAGGAGATGTTATTTTTTTATTTTTGTTGTGGTTGTTTTGTTATTTTTGAGTGTTGTATGAATGCAGGGCTTTGCCTTTGTGGAGTATGATGTGCCAGAAGCTGCCCAGCTGGCTCTGGAACAGATGAACTCTGTCATGTTGGGGGGACGAAACATTAAGGTATTTATTTATTGTGTGTTGGAAGTGTTTTATTGCGAAAGAAGATTCGCTGTAGTGTTTTCAACTACTCAGTGAATGCAATTAAAAGAAAATGAAGTGAAAAGTATTTTGTTTTCAGACTATTCCATTTCAAGATAAAACAAGACAGAGCATTAATGTTAATACTGTACACTTAAAGCTCCGCTGACATCATCTTTTAACTTTCCATAAAATGGCACAACATATATATATATTAAGATTGACCTCTGATCGTTTTTGCTAAAACAATGTGAAATTAATGAAAATTCCTCTCCAAAATAGTTTAAAATTAGCGCCGTTTTTTACACGGTAAATTCGGGTTTTTCCGGTCACGTGATTGTGACATCACATACAGATCTCTGCTCCAACGGCACATTTAATACAATGGAGAAAGATACAAACGCATCCGTCGAATTTACCCATTTAAAACTTTAGATTTTAGCGATTTGGCTTCAGTTCGTGAAGAAGTTATTCATGAAGTGAACAGCAGATGTCAGCAAAGCCATCGTGATAAATCTTACAGTGCTCTGTAAGAGGAATCATAATGGCTTTGCTGACATCTGCTGCTCGCTTATTGTATGTGAAACCTCTCCTGAAAAAAAAAAGCAGCACGGACAAAAGAAACCATGCTGTTTGATTTTTGATCACTCAAAATAACTTCTTCTTCACGAACTGAAACCAAATCGCTAAAATCTAAAGTTTTAAATGGCTAAATTCGATGGATGCGTTTGTATCGTTCTCCATTGTATTAAATGTGCCGTTGGAGCAGAGATCTGTATGTGATGTCACAATCACGTGACCGGAAAAACCCGAATTTACCGTGTAAATAAACGGCGCTAATTTTAAACTATTTTTGAGAGGAATTTTCATTAATTTCACATTGTTTTAGCAAAAACGATCAGAGGTCAATCTTAATATATATATATGTTGTGCCATTTTATGGAAAGTTAAAAGATGTCAGCGGAGCTTTAATAATGTGTTAGTGCAGAAAATTGATCCTAGTTTGCATACACTGTGTGCAACTTGTAGCAGCTTTTTTTTGTTTTCATACTCAAACTGGGAATGTAGTTTTTCCAAACAAGTGTTTTAAGATGAACTCAGTCAATAAAGTCAAACTCTAAAAGGTGATACAGTAGTCCCTCGTTTATCACGGAGGATCTGTACCCTGAAGCCCCGTGATAAGTGAAAAACTGTGAAGTAGGAATAGTAGTACAGGTAGTTTATTGTAATATATATATATATATATAATGCATTTTGAACCCTTCTCACACTCTTGCAATATTCTAAACAATGTTTCTAAACGCTCTAAAAGAGCACAGAATGTCATGATTTCAGCTCCCTGCCTCCGCTGCTCTCAGCAAACTGCAAGTGCTCTTGGCCACGCCCACTTCTCCACTCTACACTGAGAACAGCTGATCAGCTGCAGCAGGAAGTTTATCCTGCAGTATGGGTTGCACAAAGGTGCAAGAGGTGCAAAATAGTTCAAAGTAATTAATTTTAAATAAAAATGTAAGGCCGATCGTGCGGCTCATCCATCAATCAGCCAATTGTGTGTCATGTCCAATTTCATTTTGAAAAACCGTGATAGAGCGAGTCTGCAATAAACAGACTGCGAAGTAGCAAGTAACTACTGTAGTTTGTTTTTATTAAGGTTTGGTGTAAACATATAAAGTCTGTACATAATGCAGTAATTTTTTTGATGCTACAAAAACAGCCAAACAGTTTGAGTCTTGAAAATAATAATAATTTTGACCTGAATATTGCTGAAGAATCTTGGTTTCAGAGTCTCGGCTATCACTTTGATTTGTTTTTTCTCTAGTTTAGTAACAAAATGTTTGAGATATTTTGTATTTTTTAATGAACGGCATTTGCTTTTGAAGTACATGTATCGTTTTATTTTATTGTTGGTTTTGCTTTTGTTTGTTTACAAAAAATAATTTCTCTCCCTGTTTGGTGTCTGTTTCTGTGTTTCCAGGTTTGTGTTTCATGTATGTTTGGGTGTATGTTTAATTTACAAGTTTTGTGTGTGCGTGTGTGTGTGCATGTGTGTTGTTTAACCCCCCTGCTGTCCTTGGATCAAAATGACCCCTGAGGCCTCGGCTTTGAAACGGGTCATTTTGACCCAAGGGCAGCAGGAGGGTTAAGTGACCATTTCCAGCGAGATGCCCAGCAGCTGTGCGTGCAATCACTCTGTTACCACCACGATGATGGACTGCGCCTGGGTGGTGTTACTTGCCCGCCTCACCTGTAGTACAGATCTCAGTCCCACATAGTTGCTCGTCTTAAAATAGGGACAGCTTTTGTTTGTTTTGCGAACGAGAGAACTGTCAGACCGTGTAACGTTAGCAAACGTTTAGCAGAAGTCACTTTCAGTTTGCCACCAGTTCAGTGAGTCACACTTCATTGCATGACATTTACAAGTTTGCATTTTTTTTATAAAAGCAGAACACATTTTTAAACTAGCATGGTAGAAGCTGGTTAAATTCAGTGGTAAGATAAAACATGTTTGCATATTTGCACTAGTCATGTCAGTTTTTGTTTGATAAAAATGTGCTAAAACATATCATCTTTAGTGTATTTCTTGTTTTTACACATCTTTTGTTTACAGTAGTAGTTTTTCTTTATTACTCTTCACATCACAGAACCCCTCTTTCATAAAACATGTAGTAACAACAAACGCATAACAATAGGAAGTCAGTGGCTTTGACTGAACTTGGTGGCTACTGAAAGTCAACGTTGCAGGCGACTAGAGCTTTTCCGTTATTTTGCGTTTTCCGTTACTACCGGTACTTTAAGGACCCCCCACCACTCAGAAGCCCCACTGCTTTAATCTGTACTATAGGTTGGGCGGCCAAGTAACATCGGTCAGGCGCAACCCATCATCGACCAGCTGGCAGAGGAGGCTCGCGCCTATAACCGGATCTACGTGGCATCGGTCCACCCCGACCTGTCAGATGATGACATCAAGAGTGTGTTTGAGGCCTTCGGCAGGATCAAGTCCTGCACGTTAGCCAGAGACCCCACATCTGGGCGACACAGAGGCTTTGGCTTCATTGGTGAGCTTTGAGGGGGGAGGGTTCTCTCGTGCTCACGTGTCGCTCTGCCACTTACTGTTGTTTTTTTCATCAACAGAGTATGAAAAGCCTCAATCAGCTCTGGATGCTGTGTCTTCAATGAACCTCTTTGACCTGGGCGGTCAATATTTAAGAGTTGGCAAAGCAGTGACTCCACCTATACCTTTACTGACCCCCACAACCCCAGGTGGCCTGCCACCAGCTGCAGCTGTGGCTGCGGCGGCAGCTACCGCTAAGATAACGGCCCAGGCAAGTATGAATCCCTTCCAAAGGGATTTAGTGGCCTTCCAGGTAAATATGGCCCAAATAGACATAGTTGTTTTTTATTTTTATTTTAACTGAAGCAGATGAGATATGGCCAGTTTTTAAAGATTACATAAATGAGTATACAGTAGTTGCTTGGACAGTGTTAGTTTAGTAAGCCTTTAACATAGGACTTTCTGGTTGAATCCATGTTTTAAATGAGGTTAAATGTGTTTTCATATATATTTGCATAATATGTATAAGGAGATTTAAATTTTGTTCACTATACAGTATATCAGCTAGTCAAATTTAGTTTTTTTTTTTCCCTCTGTACTGTGAATAAGCTGTTTTACAGCTGTGATTCATGTAGAAAATAGAATATTTTATCTCTGCTACATAATAACGTGCTAATACATATTGTGTTACTAACCCCATGTCACCTGGGTTTTGAGAAGAGGCCGAGCGCACTCTTTGCTGTTGTTGACTGTGTTGCTTTGTGCTGTGTTCTGTGTGTTTCCCTTGCCTAATGTCTTCGGCCCCTTCCTCTCTTAAGGAGGCTGTAGCTGGCGCGTCAGTCTTAGGGGCGTTGACTGCGCCACAACTTCTCAGTCAGCAGATCAGTCAGCAGATCAGTCAGCAGATGGGATTACCGCAAGCCGTAATGGCTGCCCAGGCACCAGGTGTAATCACAGGTGTGTACCTAACATGAGTGAGTCTGTTCTTATTAAAGTTTGATCAGTTGTAATTCTCTTGTCCATCTTGAACAGATGATTACCGTATTTTCTGCCTGATAAGTCTCACCTTTATATAAGTTGCTTTGTCCAGTTATTGGCAATAAATTGGAAAAATCCATAAACATGTTGCACCTTTATAATCGAATTTTAGCTCAAATGTACAGGTCACAGTTTGTAAATGTGCATCTATTGATTACTTTCTGTAAGTTTGATAAAAATCTATCCTGTGGTTCTTGACCTATATTGCTAACAAACACTGAGCTAACAGTGAAGTAGTAGTAGTTCATACCTCCAGAGCAGGAGGCTGGGCTGCGACAGAGTGTGTCCGACCAGAGGAGGCTGCCGTCAAACACATGAGGTGGGAATGGTCGGTGTACCCTAGCGGCCGAAAGTGGTACTGCACCATTTTTTTTTGCCAAAAGGAAAAACGGTCATATCTGAGACAAAAATTTGTCTAAAAATATGTGAAAAAATCCATAAACAAATCTCACCTCTCTATAAGTCGCAGGGCATGCAAATTAGGCAAAAAGGTGCGACTTATAGACCGGAAATACGGTACTACATGTTGTGCTGCATTTAATGCTAACTTTGAATTACCATGAAGAATACTTCTGCAAATATATTTTTTGTTTTTTGTTTTGTTTTAGTCCAATAAAATAAATAAAATGTGCTCTTTTAATAGCATTTTAATCCAGTCAGTATGGTATGTTTGGTGGTAAGTTTTACTTGCATAATCGGGTGTTGGGGTTGGGCAATTAAAAAAAAATATATCAAATATATATATAAATATATAATATATATATCAAAGTCAACTTTATTGTCTAACCCTAACCCATATTATTAAGCCTTTGTCAAATAATAGTGTTTTACAGAGCTACTGTGCCTAGGAATTATGTTAATGTTGTCTTAATGCTCTTATTTAAGGACATTTTTCAGAATTTTTAATATGTCCTAAACTTTGCTTTTTAGAATATAGATGCATTAGGCAAGTATTGTTTTTGTCATAACGCTCATCAAAGAACAAGGTGATTTGAACAAATAACAACAGCTTGAACAAAAGGTTAAAAGTGACACAGTCAACATGTCACCTCCAAGTTATTTGTTTAGAAACCTGCCTACAAACCTATCAGCATTTTTAGGTCTGTGCAGGAAACTCCCTCTGAAACTGCTTGTAGTGCACACACACGGAACCAGGTGTTTTTGTTTTGCCACTATTTTAGCAGATCTTAGGCGCTACAGTGTCCAGTCCACTCTGCTTCTGTTTGACCGTCCATTGTGGTTCACAAAACGCCTCAGTCCAGGTCTCAGACGTGTTCTGACCACTTAGGTCCATTCAGAAGACAGTGGGGGGGTGGGGTGTCGGCCTCCTCACCAACCTCGGCTGAGGGAATATCAATGACGACAAATTTCTAACATCCTTCTACCAATATACCCACTGTCCCTCCTCCTTTGGACATGTCCAAATCACTGTCCCTCCTCTGGACATGTCCAAACCATCTCCGTTTGGCCTCTCTTAACTTTATCTCCCAGTTGTTCAACCTGTGCTGTACCTCTGATGATCTCATTCCTAATCTTATTCATCCTTGTCACTCCTAAGGAGAATCTCAACATCTTCATTTCTGCCACTTCAGTTCTTTCTCCTGTCTTTTTTGTCAATGCCACTGTCTCCAAACCACACAACATAGCTGGTGGACAATGAGGATCACTCAAGTGAATTAATTCATTACGTTTTGTAAATAAAAACGAGGAAGAGTTCCAACACATTTTAATGTGTCACGCTCCACGCCTCTTTTGGTTCTGCTGTTTCATCCTTGAAAGCTCACATCTGAGGGGGAAGTAGCGGCTTTATGAACAAACAGGGAGCTTAAAGACAGACTGGTCAGTGTGGCCATTTTATGAAACCGTCTTATGAAAACGCACTGTCTCCTGCTTTTGATTGTACAGTATTCCATCCTCATTTGCCGCACCATCAGCCCTTGAGCAAGGCCCTTGACCCTCCAGCTGCTCCCCTGGCTCCTTAGTTGGCAGCCCTCTGCTTCTCATGTGTGATGGGAAAAATGCAGAGAATAATTTCCCCATTGGGGATTAACAGTATCGCTTCCTTCTCTTAAGCCACTGGAAGCTGGTGTGCTATCAGCTGCAAGAACAAGAGTGTTTTGGTAAATTTGGTGGATGTATTATAACTTCTGCCATTAACGAAACTACCGTAGGTTACTGTGCACTGGTAACTGAGCAAGCAAGTTGTGCCGTCAGCATGATTACACAATAATGTGCAGTAAACACTCTGCAGTTAGGCCTGTCGCGATAAACAATAAATCAATTAATCCCATGATAAATGAAAATTATTGACATCATTTTCATTTATTGGCTGTTTGGTTTCTTTGGATCTTTATTTCTACTGAAGACACTGGATGAATAAAGGCTCAACTCTGGTGCTCTTCAGTGACTCCTCCCTTTCTCTTTTCTCCTTAAAATCTGTTTTAACCGTCCAAAATTGCGTTTTTAGATTGTTAAAAGCAGCTAAGCTACGAGCTAAGCTAACAGGGTCGACCTCAGGGAAAAAACCTCTGTCTTGTGTAAGCTCCAAAATTCACGGTTGAAACCCGTGCCTTCGTCTAAAAAGTTGTTTTTCTCTGCAAAAAGAAGCTGAGAACTTGTTTACTTATTATTATTTTTTTAATCAAAAGCTTTGTGTGAAAAATGCTTTGGTGTGAGCTCAAACCACACAGAGCGTCCGCCATTTTGAGAACTGAAAAACAGGAACAAGAGACAGTCCAGGTCACGTCAAGGGGCCTCCCTCCCATTTTTCTTAGGGGGCATGCTGCTCGCTCCCTCACTATCCATCCTTCAGTTCAAACAGTCTTATATTGCTGTCCAGTGGTCAAAAAAGGTATTACACACAAAACTAACCAACATTTCTTCTTAAATTTTACAATAATTACTAATTGTCAATCTTCAAACAATGTTATTGTTTATTGCAATAATTTCTGAGACAATCACCCAGCAAAATTTGTTATCGTGATAGTCCTAGCTGCAGTCCACTCGTAAACAATGAGAAAACTAACCACTTCACAGCAGAAATGGCAGCAGAAAGAACTGCAGGTAGTCCCCGACTTACGAGCGAGTTCCGTTCCTACGAGTCGCTCGTAAGACGAAAATTCGTACGTCGGAACACGAAACACGTGTTCTCGTAAGTCCGGATTTTCGGTCGTAAGTCGGAAAATTTATGCTAGCGCTACTACGAACACTCGTTTTTCATCACAAACGTTCATACTAGTTCATAAACATGCTCAGAAACTTGTTTCCAAACTGTTAGCTAACACACTTTCATCTAAAAACACATGAAAGTGCTGTATTTTTTGTATGTTCTTTACAAATTTACTGCTTGTTCGCCAGCTCGTAAGTCCGGAACCTCGTAGGTAAGAGCGCTCGTAAGTCGGGGACTACCTGTACTACTAAAAATTTACTCTGTTAATGTAGTCATCATGTTGTATTGACTGGTTTTATCTTCATACTCTTATCGGTTCACAAAAATTTAAACTACTTGAAGTGAATATGTTT